>JAZHYW010015225.1:0-24708 GCA_037355805.1 Ixodes ricinus
AACTGAAACAGGACGGAAAATACACACGTATGACATAAACAAGTACCTACTTCCAACTGATTTATAGGGTTTATGTGCTAGACACAAAGTTAATGTGGTGTTCTCGGCCTTGTGCAAACTTTCAAAGATATGCTCCGCGATGTCAAAACAAAAGTTTGTTTCGTGCTCGAAAAACACGCAACAAGATACACCGAATGCGTGACTTAGGTGGTATATGGGATTCTTTTGAGTTGCGGCCTAGTTTGCATCAATCAGACTGGTCGATGTTTTAATAAAAGGGCGCGGGAACACAAGCTTGCCGTATGCAATAATTCGGTGGTGGGCATCTTGCAGAGCACTGCAAGCTGATGTTGATGTGAACCGGTGTTAAAGTGCACAAGGTTTCTTAAGAGAGGAAATGAGAAGATGGAAGGGGAAATAATCAAAGCTTTCTGTATAAAAAAAATGGCCAGCAAATGCATAAGCATCTGCTGACCAAAGAAGCTGTGTTTCTTGATGGCTGTGTGTGATGAGTGATAGGAACCTTTATCTTGTTGCTTGGGGGTGTCTATACATAGTTCTCACATGACGTCATTTCCTCTACTTCCGCCCGCCGGCCGCCAATGCCAGGTACTGAGAAGCAGACGCAGGCGCTGCTGCCGCCGCACGTGCGCCGCTCAATTGCTACTTCGCTACAGAATTTGTATCGCCTGTCGCAGCGTGATGGTGAGAGTCATTCAGCCTGGGTTCTGCCTTCTCTATTTTGAAGAGAAACGGGTGTGGAGGGACAGGACCCTCCACACCTGTTTTCTGCAGCCCACACCTCTTTCATTGTTTGTTGTTTCCACGGCATCAGTGTTCTCTGCCTTCTTTCATTTTTTTCGTGCATTCTCGTAGCTGTCTGAAATTGCAGGTAGAGTTCCTTTATACCAAACAAATTTCGCTCATATTTGCACGAGTGCTGTCAATGCGTGCCTGCAGAAAACAAGACAATGATGGCAGAACTGACTTTACGTCTCGTCCGGGCTCCTTCTTTGTTTAATAGCCTTCACAAGTGCTGGCTTTCGAATTCCACCTGGCCACAGACATTTCTGAGATTGTTTGTCCATGGCGATAACTCATTCGACAAGCTCCAAGCATCTTAGAAATCAAAACATTATGCTGTTGCAACATCTACTTCCCTACTAAAAATGCGATTGAAGTTTCGTGACAGACGGGCCCACGTCAGCTGAATTCTGTGCCTCAGATTTCTTGCGCTCAAAAAGGGTGTGCCCGAACTTCGATCACATTTTTAGTAGGGAAATAGACGTGGCAGGAGCATAATTTCTGGATCTCTAGGAGTCCATAGAATAAGTTATCACCATGAACAAACTATCTCAGAAGTGTCTTTAGCACACATTTAAAACAGGTACACTTCAAAAGTTGGGCCGGTTGGGTTACCTGTCACACCCAAACTTACTTCGATATTTCTTCAGTTCAACTTCCAGTTCTTCACCCTTTCTTTTAAGAGATGCATTTCTCTTTGAAGCTTGCCTTCCTGTGCATCTTCTATGTCCGCCAGGAGCTGCTTGGCTTGCTGCTTTTTTGAGATTTTTCTCTCTAGATGCAGTAAGAGAGAAAATGTGTAAACATACAACAGGTGCACTGTTTTATGCAGTTAAAATTTGATTATTCTGCAATATGGGTCTTTATGCGCACAACATTTAATAATGTGTGGTTGAAACCGCAGATAGCAGCCACATTATTCCTGCATCGTCTTCCCTTTAGCAACACAGCCTAACAAAGAGATAATACCAGCAGGGACTTGTAAAGCATTATTCCAAGAACTCATTTCGAGGTTTAATGCAAGTCCAGTTAAGGGGATGCTGAACTGAAATCTGGATTCCACGAAACGCGGTGGCAAAAGCGTGCAACGGGATGCTACAAACACCAGAACATCACTCATACAGCGATATCTCGAACGGATGACCATATTTTCTAAAAAAAGGAGGCACATTTGACAGATATGCTGACGTCTTGTAGAGTCGAGAAAGAGAGAGAACGGCCTCGCGTCTCTCTGCCTCGCCGCCTTGAGGGGGAAGCGAAGAAAGGAGGAAACGAGATATGTTCACGTCAGGGCGCCTCGTCGGCCTCGTTCAATCTCGACCACTTTTTCCAAAGATATGGCCGTCCATTCGAGAAATCGCCTTTGAGTAGTGTTGTAGGGATTGTAGCGTCCCGCCTACATCTCCTGCATTGTTTCTTTTAATCCAAATTTCGGTTCACCATCCCTTTAAAGCTGCTCAATGTACAAGAAAGTGTGACATACATTCTTTTTAGACTCCATCGTGCCCGATTTGTTTCCTTCGACAATCAGCTTTCCCATCGTTCTGATGAGCTGCTGTTTGTCCTCTGAAATGCATGAAATGGAAAATTATGTGGGGCGTCCCAAACAACTTGCACCAAACTTAAAAAAAAGAAAAGAAACCGCATGCTTTGCGGGAGTGAAACCTTATGTTGTTGCATGGCTCTTGAGAATGTGCGCAGACTATTTTTAGTGCTCCTGGTTATTTAGGTATTGAGACTAATTAGCTAGGCCATTGCACACTTTCTGCCAGGAAGAAGGCCCTCCTCCAATGCCCATTCAGTCTTGCGCTCTTCCCTTCTCCTCGCCCGAAAGGAGCGGGTCCAAGCTAAACTCCGCCGAAAGGAGGCCTCTCCTCGTTTCGGTGAAAGGAAGAAATCAAGGGGCAGTTTTCTCCTCTCTGCTTGTTGGTTGGCCTTTAAATTGCACTAAAGAGGTTCCTCAGGTTGTATGTGTCGCAGATACGTCGTGAGCCGCGAACCGACGACAAAGTCTGGTTTATGCCTTTACGGCACACGGCCTCGTCAGCGCATGCGGCCCGACCTGTGGCGCGCTTTTGGAAGATTAGGCCTACCGACAGCTACGGCACGTGATGCTAGTACGGTGACAGAGCCCCAGCAAGCACGGCAGCCTGGCCACCAAATAAGTCTACTACACACCAGCAGGTATAAAATCGGTTGTGCGTACACATTTCTCGATCTAGTAGCAGCAAGTACTTGGCAACAGCCAATCTATCAACTACCATAAACAAAGAAAAACTGCCGGACCTCATTCAGGCTTACCCCACACAGCGATGAACTTGGCTTTGAAAAGTCCTTTGTCGCGCCATCGGACTTGCACTTGAGAGCCTTCGCAAGGATCACGATCCCAGTGACTAATGACGCAGCTCATTTTCATCACGTCGTACGCCCTTTCATCTTGAAAGTATACGAGACCGTGCTCCACCATGGTCAACCAGTTGAAGAAAGCCTGCGGTAAAGTGAACTAGACCCGCGATTCAGACCAGACCGCCAAACAACAGCCACTGTAGGCAAACGCCGGCGAAACTGGCCAAACTATGGTTTAATGGATTGATGGATGGATGATAGCGGCTGTACTGTCGGTACACTCTGCACGCTTTGTACCGGGCGGTAGCTTGCGCCATCTGGCCTGACCAGTTTTCATACCCCTGACCTCTGTGGCAACGCGTGCTGGCTTGAACGTCACCGTGTCGTTTGCTCTCACGTGTCACTACCAAGCTATGGCAGTGCAATGCCTATTTGCACACTTTTTAGAAATATTAGTCGCCATAACATGATCTTGCAAACAAAGTTTAAGGTAAAGATGTACGCAACGCTTTTGTTCAAATGACAGCAGCCGTCATCTGCAAGAAAAGTGACTATCGCCAAGGTTCGCAAAATTAAGCGCCGTTTGCGCTTCAGGTTCGTGGCAGTGCTTTTCTTTCGACGAAAAGAGGAATGTTTTCAGGACAGTAATCTGATAGCAGCATGTGACGCAATCCTTTTAATCCATAATTTTGCAAATTTAACCGACACAAATAGAGAGAGAGAAATAGCCAGAATTTCCGAGGTGGTCGAGTAACGTGGTTTTCTCGAGATTACATATCCTCGATATCCCAACGTCCTTTGATATTTTTCGCCTAAAAAAGATGTCGAGGGACTTTACCAGTTCACGGGAGAATACGTGAATATTGACAAACAACAAAACAATGTTTGATTAAAAAAAAAAAAAAAGGAGCCGAGCTTACACTTTTTAAACCATTATGTCGTGAAGTTGTCAAAATTTTCGATGGAGTTGAATTTTAAGCAGAGGTAGAAGATGATTCGCCGTTTCCGGAAAGAAACGAAATAAGCGAGGGTTCGTACACGGATTTATCGCACACTTTTAGAGCGGTCTTTTATCTTTTTTCTGATTAAAAAAGATACTTTTCTATTTAAAAAACGGAGTTCTCTTGATTGTTGAAAACTTTTTCTGCATAGTTTCTCAGATGAGGGGAAGTGAAGCCGGTGAAGCCAAGCTGACGTTTGTTTTCTTTTTGTTTTTTAAGCCGAGTTCAATCTGCATACAAATCCATAGAGTAATCTACACAAATCCACCAGCGCCTTTGACACCGGTGCTTGCGGTTCTGCGATTGTGTCCACACGCACGCACACAAACATCGGGTCCACGTTGTATCGTTGCTGTCGTAGCGTCGGTGTCGCCGTCATCATCTTCATCTGGGAATCGTGCTTTCCGCTGCAGTGTTTGTAATTACGCGCCCATGAGTGTTTGGTTCCTCAGCCCTGGAATTAAATCGGTCAGCCACGGCGCGCTCGCCTTTCAGTGAACGTCAAAGTTTGGGACACACTGCGGCTCGGACGAGTCAATGACGCTGCTCAGACGTAAGTATATTGTACACGGCCTCCACCACAACCTCGAAAATGCGTAATTTCGATTGACTACGTCTCTACGCATGACGTCGTGCACCTCGACCGTAGAGGGCTATACGCACGACGCGGAACGTTTTAACTGTGAAAACGAGATCTTGAAAGCTGTAGCTAACGTTACTAAAATACTCAGTTGGGAAACTCGCCGTCGAAACCTGGGCCGCTGGCGTCCACCGAGACCGATCTAAATACGACAACAAGCGCCACTCTGTATCATTTATCTGTACTGTAGTCACCTTGAGCTTTTAGATAGCATGTTTTTGCATAAAAACAAACGGAAAAGACTCTTTTGTATGAAATTTATTGGAGTTTAGTACAAAATGAAGGACACGTGATGTTTTCAAAGTCTTTAGTTTGCAAGGTTTTGCGGCACAATTAATATTGTTTTTATACAACCATGCCTCAGCGGTGCTTTCAGGTAGCGCGTCTCGACCTAGGTGCATTTTAACTTTGGTGGTATTTCGCGGCGCGTCTGCTTGGGAGACGGGGGTGGCACCTCGTAACCCCTACTACCGTATGTACTACCGAGTGGCTGAGCCTCGTGAAGCCACCTAGCTACCGAGTGGCCGCTGCGGAAGAAATGGCGGCGTTGCGATCGCCATTTGCTCGGTTCGAGAGTAGGGATTGGTGCCACTTTTTTAGAGCAGGCTCTATGGCAGTTTCCCAACTGAGTGGTTTAGTAACGTTGGCTGTAGCGTAGCATAGTGGTAACGCGTCTGGCTCATACGCAGCGGACCCGGGTACAATCCCCAATGCAAACATACTTGTTTTTTTTTTCTCGAAAATTTCGTTTCGTTGGGGCATTTGGCGATATTTGCATTTCTTTTTTACGATTAACACTGAAAAAACTAATGGTTTCGACGGAACTTCGCTCAACTAAACGGTATGGGACTCACTTTGTGGAGGTGCATGGGGGACAGCCGGGCTTGAGTTGCCGGACTCATAATTTTCGGTGGTTGTACATGAATATGTTGTATAAAAGCCAGAGACTTGTATGAGTACCCTCGTCCTCAACCTCGTCTTTCCTTCATAGTGAACTTAATAATTCGTATACTTGGCTCACTCAACACTCATCCTGTTTGCAGGCCGCACAAACTCGGAACAGACCGAAGTGCGTTGTTGTTGCCACCTTCGAAATGTTTGAGGGCTCGACCGGTATTTGATCGATCTTGGAGAAGATGGTACTGCCGTCTCAGCGATGCTGTGAAATCATGAATATGCGGGATCGGGTGCTAGTCTTCGAATGTGATCCGGTTGAGGGCTCTGTAGTCTCCACACGGGCGCCAGTCTCTGGGTGTGGACTTGGGGACCATGTGGGAGGCGAGGACGAGGAGCTCTTTGACTGGCGGACGATTCCCAGCTCCAGCATGTGCTCGAACTGTTGCCAAGAGGCACGTCGCTTGTCTGGTGGCCGTCGACGTGGACGCGCGTGAACCGGAGCGCCTGACGTCTCGATGTGGTGCGTCACGGTGTGTTCGATGGGGCGCTCGTCGTACGCCGCGCGCTGTCAGCTCCGGGAACTCGACAAGCAGCTTGGCGTACGACTCCTCAGCGCGGTACCGCAAACGTGGGGCTGATGGATTGCAGGGACGACGGGATGCCTTGTATGGTAAGACTTGTCGCTTCGTCTCAAAGACGTCTCCCCTTGAGGTCCACCAGCAGCCCGAAGCGCGTCAGAAAATCGGCTCCGATAATGGCATGCGGGATAGCCGCACATACAAACATCCAACGGAAAGTCCACCGTAGTCCGAGGTCGAGAGTCAGTGAATGCTCACCGTACGTCGGGATGGCCGTGTTGTTGATGGCCCGGAGCTACGACGTGCTGGGTGCCGGCGATCTTGTGCGCTTGCAGGGACAACACTAACCTCTGCTCCGGTGTCCACGAGGAAGCGTACACTGGTGGTGCGGTCCGCCATAAAAAACAACGATCCGCGGCTGTCCTGAGCGACGGGAGACACTTGCCATTGTTAGTGCTCTGCCCTGGCGTTTTCCGACTTCGAGCATGGAGGCTCACACTTCCGAGCTGAAGCGCCGAACTGTTGATGGTACCAACAGTCGTCAGAGTCCGCGCGGGACGATGAGCGAGATGGTCGTCGAGGACGTCCTCGTGACATGCTGCGGCCGTGGAGAGCTTGCATTTGCGCCATCATGTCGGCGAGGCGAGAGACTTCAGCTCGAAGTTCACGTACCTCGTTCGGGATGCCGCGGGCGTGGACTGCTGAGACGTTGGGTGATGGTGCCGCGACCTCCATGATTTTGTCTGCGGAGCTTGGCAATCTTGGAAAGGCCGATGTCATCTGCCGATGCGAGCACCATCCGCACGTTGCCTCGGCAGCCGCTGCAGGAATAGCTTGCGGAGGAACAAGGCGTCGATGGTGGTCGCCTTGTCCCCGAGGAGCTGCTTCATTCGACGCAGCAGCTGCGTAGGTGTCCGGTTGCCCAGTTCCTCGGCGGTGAGCAGCTGCTGGAGATGCTTTTCTTCCGAGGCGCTGGTCCGGCGAATGAGCTGTGCCTTTAGTATGTTGGAGGCGTCTTCTGCTGGCGGTGTGATCAGCAGGTCTCGCACCTCTGTGGCGATGGCTGTGGAGAGGCTGGATACAATGGGGTGGAATTTCGTCATGTCCGCTGTAATCCGACGAGTCGCAAATTGTGACTCAGCCTTGGACGAACCTCAGCTGCAGGTCCGCGGGCCAGAAGGCAGGCAGCTTGAGGGCGACTGCCGAGATGCTGCCGGATGGTGAGGGGTCAGTGTCTGGCATGACGGGGCTTGAGGCTGTTGCGTAAGGTTGTTTTGCAAAACCGGGTTACCACTGTAGAGTTTGGGTCGTCCCAAAGCGGACAGAGAGGACGAGAAGAATGTGCTTGCAAACTCTGACTATATTTTAATTGCAACTGAAACGGGAGGACCGATGCATGGTCCCCGCAAGGGTGCCGGACGGAGAGCACCTCGCGTCGACTCGTCAGGGTCCCCTTTCTTCCTTCTCTTCCCCGATGATGTCCTCCTTTCCGGTCCTCCTCGCACCGTCGTCTCCCGTCCTGGCGGCTCGCTTTTCTTCTCAAAGGGACCCAGGCCGGGGGAAATAAGTGATTCCTGATACTGCTTTCCGCTCCCGACTCGTGTCGGCTTCCGTCGTCTTCTCCTCTGAGAACCAACCGCCTTGGCAGGTGGCTACGCTGACGTCGCCACACTCTTAAACTCTTAACTATTACTTTATTACTCGCTCCTCAGGGACGCCGAATATGTTGACGAACAGCTTAGGTTGTTTGTTTGCAGAGCTAAAGTGGTCGATTACAGATGCGATTTACTTGTGGAGACATGCCAGATGTCAAAAGAAGTGGAGGATGGCCGGTTCCTTCTCCCTCAGGTGCTGGGCAATGAAGCGGTGTCTGTCAGTGGTCAGGGACTGCTTCGTGAGCTCTTGTTCCCTTGTGATGGCAATGGAACGCAGTTGGCCTTTGTTCTCCGTATGCCCACTGTGCCCCGCAGGGGGCACCTGTGAAAGCAGGTGTTTGGAGAGTGGCGTCTCCACGGACCCCGAGCTCCGCAGGGGGCGCCTGCACCTTAGGTGCTAGGTGCTTGGTGAGTAGCGTCACCACGGACCCCAGCCACATTGGCGACACCACACACCCTGAGTAAAAAGTGGCTAAGACCCACCCACGTCTGGCTGTGCGTGGCGCTCCCGTGTCCGGGGAAAAGGGCATCCTGGTGGTTGAGCCGAACCCGGGGTAGTTTTGGACCCTTCGGGGCCCCCGGGTGAGGCAACACACCACTTCGGCCCCCGCTTCCCGTAGACGGGTGTCCTGGCTTGGCCCGACCAGGATGATTCAGTCAGTCGCCATCTCTTCTACTATCCCCTCTTTTCTTTCTCTTTCCTCCTTCCTCCTATTCTTCATTTTCACCTTCTTTGGCGGCAAGGGCTAACCTTGGGTGGCGACAGAACTCTCTCTTGATCCACACTAGGTTATAGTGCCTGGGCAGCACTGGTAGTGTAATGCTGTCAGCAAAGCCATATTTGTTATGGCACATTGCCTACCCCCGTGTTGGGCTCCGTGGTGGGTGGTGCACCCGGGGCACCGAAATTCTCTCCCATCTCTATGGGTACTAAACAAAAAACCTTTCTTGATCGGCCCCCAAAAGGAGCCGCACCGAAGTACAGGCGATTAACACAACTAGATCTGAAGAAAAATTCCCAAGATTCCTTGTGATGCACTCGGAGAGTGAGAAACCTTTGGCAAAACTGTCACCATTCCTCGTTTCCAAAACACTTGAGTCCATTGTTGGAAAGAACTTCTCTGCCAAAAAAATGACATCCGGAGATCTGCTCGTCGAGATCAAAACCAGTGAACAGTGCACAGCTCTCCTATCACTAAATTCAGTTTCCGACTATAAAGTGACTGTCACTCCCCACCGCACATTGAACACAGTAAAAGGTGTGATCTCTGAAGATGACCTCCTCGAAAGTACTGAAGATGAACTCGTAGATGGCCTCAGTGACCAAGGAGTCGTCGCTGCAAAGCGAATCTCCTTTCGTCGAGAGGGGCAAGAGATCAAAACAAAACATGTAATTTTGACTTTCGAGTTGAGCAAAGTTCCTGAGTCGGTCAAGGCTGGGTACTTGAACTGCAGAGTACGGCCATATGTGCCGAACCCCAGGAGATGTTTTCATTGCCAGAGGTTCGGCCATAGTGCCCAGAGCTGCAGGGGCAAGACCACGTGTGCCAAGTGCGGTCAGAATGATCACCCTTCGGACAACTGCGCAAACCCACCACACTGCGTCAACTGCGGCGAATCACACGCCGCTTACTCCCGTTCATGCAAAAAATGGAAAGAAGAAAAAGAAGTAATTACCCTGAAAGTAAAAGAAAACATCTCGTTCCCTGAGGCTAGGAAGCGACTTTCCTTTCTACAGAAAGGATCCTTTGCTACGGTGACACGCACAGGGGGCGTGTCACCGAAAACCTCGGTGGGAACCCAGGTCTGTCCCAGAGACCTGGCAGCCCCACCGACACCCCCTGCCCCTCCAAGGTCGGCTCCACGACCACGTCTGTCGTTGGAGCCAAAAGGTTCACAGTGCCTGAATGGTGCTCCCGCGCCTCCTTTAAAGGAGGCTATGGACACCATGGCACCACCAAAGGAGGTATCCCCTCCAAAGGCATCAGGGATGGTGCCTCTCGCACCACCCTCAGGCCCTAAAGAGGGTCCCTCGCAGACCACCTCCTCTAAGGAGCAGGAGCGGACACCCTCGTCGTCTGCTCGCCCTTCAGGCCGAGGCAGGGCTTTGCCCACTCCCGCCTCGACCAGCTCTCGAAAGCCTGGCCAGCTGGACGAGGCGTACTCGCCCGCAAGCCAGCAGTCAGATGAAATGATGGATGAGAGCGTGTCACCCTCTGACGACGACCTGCTCCCTTCAGGTGCTGAGTCATCAGTACCTTTTCAGGTCGTAGAGAAGAAAAAGAAAAATAAACCTCCTAGAATTTTGCCCCCAAAGGGATCGTAGTCCCTTTAGTAATGAATCATAAGCAAGTGTCTACTTAGTCATTTTGCGGTGTCCTAAAGGCCAGTTATATTTTTTAATTTCAATTTCCAGTTTTAATCTTTATCATGTCTCTGTTTTTACAATGGAACTGCCGTGGGCTTTTTTGTAATTATGATGATGTCACTTTTTTACTAGACGAACACCGCCCTGTTGCCTTCTGTCTGCAGGAGACGCATCTTAAAGAAACAAGGTCAAATGTACTGCGCCATTATCAAGTGTTTAGAAAAGATAGGTTGCACTCCTCTGTGGCGTCTGGTGGTGCTGCTGTAGTTGCCCAGCGCACATCCCCATCTGCTGAAGTGGCCCTATACACCACTCTCGAGGCTGTAGCTGCCCGCATACTGCTAGACCGGGTGATTACTGTTTGTTCAGTGTACATATCACCGGGATACCAGCTGCAGTACGAAGAGCTAGAGGATCTTGTCAGTCAGCTCCCGGCTCCATACTTAATTTTAGGTGATTTTAATGCACACAACCCATTGTGGGGGAGTGGCAAACGGGATGCTCGAGGAGCACTTGTAGAACGTTTTCTTCTTTCCACGGGACTGTGCTTACTTAACACTAAAGAAGCCACACACTTTAGTTCAGCGACCAGGACTTTTACTTCCATCGACCTTTCTATCTGCCATCCTTCACTATACTCGCTATTTTCATGGAGGGTCATTCCAAACCCATATGGAAGTGACCACTTTCCAATTATTTTAGAGTTTAACAGTCCTCCTGCTGGTCTTCAAACGCGTACCCCTCGTTGGAAGTTTGAGAGGGCTGACTGGGCAACATTTAGAGACTCTTCAGTTTTAGCTTGTTCATCACTTGATGATCTTTCCATCGATGATGTCACTCTGCATATCACTCGACACATATTACAGGCCGCAATCCTCGCCATTCCCATGACATCTTCGCACCTTCCAAAAAGGCCAAAGGCGTGGTGGAATAAAGACTGCCGCCAGGCAAAAAGGAACAGAATCGTGCATGGGGTATATTTAGGCGTTACCCTACTCCAAGTAATCTCATTGGTTTTAAAAGAAAAAGGGCACAGGCAAGGTTTATTCGAAGGCAAGCCAAGCGGCAAAGCTTTAGAGGATATGCCTCTTCAATTAATAGCAGTGCATCTATAAAGGAAGTCTGGGACCGTGTGCATAAAATTGAGGGTTCTTACAGCGCTTTCTCTGTCCCACTCTTGTGCCGGAATGGAATATGTCCTGCAAGCCTTGACGAACAGGCTGACGTTCTTGGTGAGCACTTCGAATTTGTCTCTAGTTCCGAACACTATACGCAATCATTTAGGCAGCATAAGCTACATGCAGAAAAAAAGATTGTGCCTACGACCGGTGGTTTGCAAGAGCCCTATAACTCTCTTTTCATGCTGCACGAACTGCAGATGGCTCTTGATTCGTCCAGACAGACTGCCCCTGGACCGGACGGTATCCACTACCAAATGCTTCAGCACCTTCATCCATCTACTCTAGAGCTCATCTTGTATCTTTTCAACCGAGTTTGGGTCGAGGGTCTTTTCCCATTGTCCTGGAAGGCTGCCGTCATTATCCCCCTTTTAAAGCCAGGAAAAGATCCTGCCTGCGCCTCCAGCTTCAGGCCTATAGCACTGACTAGCTGTCTTTCGAAGACATTAGAAAGAATGATTAACAGAAGGCTGATGTTTTATTTGGAGAGAAATAATCTTCTTGACAGGTACCAATGTGGCTTTCGTTCAGGACGATCCACGGTCGACCACCTAGTTCGCTTTGAGACTGTAGTGCGAGAGGCATTTGTAAATAAGCAGCATTGTGTCTCTGTCTTTTTTGACCTGGAAAAGGCATTTGATACAGCCTGGCGCCATGGCATACTCCAGGATCTGTTTAGCCTTGGTGTGCAGGGCCGAATGTTAAGTGCCATTCAGAGTTATCTCCAAAACCGGACTTTTCGCGTGAAGCTTGGGACAACTTTTTCTAGAGAATTTTCGCAGCAAAATGGAGTTCCTCAGGGTGGTGTACTTAGCGTCACTCTTTTTATTGTGAAGATGAACTCAATTGCCCGCGCAATTGCTCCATCTGTTCAGTACTCACTGTACGTCGATGATCTGCAGATTTCTGTATCGTCTTGTAATCCATCCATATGTGAACGTCGGCTCCAGCTCACAATCAACAACTTGGTCAAATGGGCTGATGTCAACGGTTTTAAATTTTCTCCTGAGAAGACCGTCTGTGTGAGTTTCTCTCGCCGCCGCGGAGTTTCGCACGAACCTTCTTTGACTATGTATGATGTTTCTATCCCAGTGAAAAATGAGCACAAGTTTTTAGGCCTTATATTTGATTCTAAATTGACTTTTGTTCCGCATGTCAAGAGCCTGAAGATGAAGTGTTTTAAATCACTTAATATACTTAAGGTCCTGTCGCATGTGACTTGGGGTGCTGACCGTCTTTGTCTCTTACGTATCTATCGGTCGGTCGTTCGATCCCGACTTGATTACGGTTGTATTGTGTATGGCTCTGCCCGGACATCGGTTCTCAAAATGCTGGACCCTGTTCACCATCAGGGGCTGCGGCTTGCTACCGGGGCTTTTCGCACATCTCCTGTCCTCAGCCTATACGCAGAAGCAAACGAGCTCTCTCTGGAGAAAAGAAGATATGAACTGGGCTTCATGTATTTTATGCGAATTAGATCGGTTCCTAATCATCCAACCTTACACTGCATGGAACAAATACGCTATGAGCGAACTTTCAGTAACAAGCCTTCAGTCGTTCCACCTCTTGCCATGAGGGTTCGCAATTCTGCAGAGTCTGTAGGACTGGACGTGTTGCCTCCAGTTGTACAGTGCATGAGTTCGGCAGCCCCTTGGGATCTAGTTCCCATTCAGTGCGAACTGGAGCTAACAAAATACAACAAAAAAGACACTCCTCGTGATGTCCTGAGGCAAGAATTCCTCGAACTCCAAGACCACTATCACGGCTTTACAAGTTTCTACACTGATGGTAGTAAAACTGATTCCTCTGTGGGCTGCGCAGTGATTGGGCCTGGGATGCAGCTTGTCCGGAGAATTAATGACAGTGCCTGTAGCCTTACGGCAGAGCTCTATGGCTTACTCCTCGCCACAGATAAGATCCTCAAACAAAAGCTTCATAAGTCAATTGTTTACACCGACTCACTTAGTGCTTTGCGAGCTCTTGCCAGAGTGGGAGACGATCGCAATCCACTTGTAATAGAAATAAGGAACAGGCTAATTTCAGCTGCAAAACGGAAGAAGAAAATAATATTATGCTGGGTTCCTTCACATGTCGGAATTGCCGGAAATGAGGATGCTGACAGAGCAGCAAGTACTGCTAAGGATCGAGAAGTCGACCTGTGCAAAATACCTTACAGAGGGGGCATTTGTTACCCACAGCACATACGAACCCAATAGGCAAACAACAGTGTGCACAACGAACCTTTGGAGATGTGCCACGTGTCAAAGAAGTGCTTTGCACCACTCTCCATGGTCCTCATGTGGCGCTCCACACCTAAGTGATGGTCTGCAGAAGAGGGATTGTTTGGTAGAGAGCGTGAATGCGCACGTAGCTTCAAAATTCTTCTGGTAATTTTTATATACCCATTAAGATCCTTTGTTTTGAAGTGGAGAGCTCTGTGACGTTATTACCTTAGGTAGCTCTCCTGAAATTGCTCGTAGGTTGCGTCGGCATCTTCCATTGGTGCAGGGCTTGAACACATTCCTGGCGTTTCGAACGAAATGTCTCCATGCAGAAACTCTTGTTCTGCTGGCTTGTGCACAGGAGCAACCCGCTCTTCAATGAAACTTTCCTCAGTTGCCCTCTCAGTTGTCGATGGCGGTGCAAGTACTGGCTCTATGGCGGCCGGTGCTGGACTTGCACATGGCAGCACAGGTGCTGGCTTTTTGGTGGTGGGAGCAGAACGTGCGCTGGTGGCACAGGTGCTGGTTGCCACAGATCTGTCTGTTTCTTTTGATTCTTTCACGCAGAAGTATAGTTGTGTACCTGGAATATGTCTAAAAACTTGCACGTACCAGGGCACTAATGCCAGTGCAATAAAAGTATTCTACACAGCACCCCTTGACAAATTCCTACCGTATCAGCTTATGAGGAAGCTTGTATCATAAATGAACTTGAATATACTCTTATTCATAAAATCCCATGTCTTGTCACAGTGAAAAATCGGAAGAAAAAGATGGTATAGTCTGCACTGGGAAAATTTTCAACTTTTAGACATGTAGAGTGTGCGCACTATAACCCAGAATATATGGCACACACACCAGAATTTGCGCAGAGTTGAATAAAGATATTTCAGAAAACACTGGTTATATTTAAACATAAAAAAATATGGCAAAAACAGGAAACAATAGTTAACACAATCTAATTTGCTTATGTTACTTATTTTTCCCTAAACATTGCAAAAAAAAAGAAAAGCTTTAGTTTATTCTTGCAGCTCCTGGCATGCATTTTTTCATTACATGCAAAACCTCTATTTGCATGTCCAGGACCCTTGAGTGATCAAGTTGCCGCATTGGGTTGCACAGCGACAGCATGAAGTATTCCGTGTGTGTCTGTCCCTTGGTGCCTCTTTAGCCTCAATTATATCTTGTAGTTCTTGTGAGACAGGAACCTGCACTCTTTTTTTAGGGGGTGGTTTGCTTGGAGCACTACACGAGCTCATTGCTCTTTTTCCCGGGTTGGGGGCAACCTTGTTGGGAGCAGTGCTGAGGAGCTCCTGCTGGCAGCACTACTAGTGCTTGCAGGGCTGTCTGCGCACTGCACGTCCTCCACGAGCACCATGTCCACTCATCTTCTTGGATCCAGTGCTTCATAGAGGTTGGCGATGCGCTCCAACAGGTCTTCCGCACAGTCCTCTTGTGGTATGCCTCGCCATTCGTCCGCCACCTACACCGCCATATTTCCTGAGGTCCTGCAGAAAAAGTAGTCCGGGAAGCATGTTTTGTACTGAAATCGCTGACTATGTATAATTAATATTGTTTCAGCAGCACTCCTCAAAAATGAATAATGGAGAGGCCTGGATTTATCTCTTTATGCACCTTTCTAGAAATGTAAAATAAACATACTGGCGATGAGCTGACGTGTGTCCCTCAGTGAACAGCATCTGCTCGAAGTAGGGCAGCATACCCCAGAAATGGTGTGCACACGTTCCTTGCTGCTTTGCCAGCTCGGCCACATACCGGATGAACAGGTCCATCAGGGAATTACATCACCTCGTTACGAGAACAAGGCCCACTGAGGAAAATTAACATTAAGTAAAGCAATTATTCAATGTCTTGCAAGGTAGGACATAATTACTCGTATCGCAAGTTACGTATAGCAGTATGCAAAAAGTTGTTTCCAGGAAAAAAAATTTAAATGCAACACCAGCTTTTTATTTTTTTTCTCAAAACTTGAAGCAGGCTTGCTATTTCCACTTGTGCTTTTCATCAAATGTTTTTCTGATACACATGGCTTCTACTCTTGGACTAAGATATTCAATCTTCCCTTGACACTTTCTTAAAGGGCAACTCCGGCCAAAACTTAAAATAAAATAAATTACTGGTATCGCTGTAGTGACACAAAATACGACCCCAGCCAATATATTACGTCCGAGGGACGCCGGATTCTCAACTAATGCCGATAATAAAAGTGCGACTCCGGCATGCGAGCCGCTGCTTTTAGCGGGCGGCCAGCAAGCTGCCGATCGCTAAAGCAACATTGGGCCGTGACGTCAGTATCATTCTTTTTTTTCCTCTGGTCCGGACGTTGCGCAGAGTGCGCCTTTTGATCTGCTACCACTGCTACTTCGGCTTGTGATTGGCGTGTTTAGCTGTTGTTTTTATCTGTAGCCCGTGTAGCTTCGGTATAGCCTTTTGTTTATTTGCTTGTGAGGACTCCAAGACTCGTTTTTAGCTAGGAACTCGGTGCGCCCAAGACTGCCCAGCTGTTCCTCGAAAGATGCCGATTACAACTTGTAGCGCTGTGGGCTGCTCAAACAACCCGCTGCGCAACCCGGAGGTGCTTTTTCACAAGTTTCCAACGGACCGGAAATTGGAGAAGGTGTGGGTGAACGCTGATTGACGAGTGGACTTTGGACTTCGGCTTTTACGCACCCGAGGAAAAAAGAACGAAAAAACAGACGTGTACAGACCAGCACACTTGTGTTCGAGCGCCGCGGCCCGCGCCGGAGAGCCTCAAAGCTTCGTGTCTGGGACTGACGCGAAGCCACAGAAGTAGCTTCGCGCGCGCTCGGCTGCGAAGCTACTTCTGGCTGTTAACTCGCGAGCTGATGGGCCGGCACTGCTGTGGCAATTTCAAAAAGAAAAGCCCACAAAATAAAGTTGAGGTCGACTGTCCCCACAGGCTCCAATGGTTACTCTGCAGCTGGCATAACACTCTGGACAGACCTTGAATAGCTGCCGAAGTAGGGCCTCCGCCACCAAGAACACACGCTTGCCATTCCATGCTGTGTCTGGCTCACTGGAGCTGTAAAAAGAAGAAAATTCTAGATTATTTATTCCTTTATTATGAGTTTGCAGGTGTGGCGGCGGTATGATCTACTAGGTACTTGATAAAAACATGAGTGTTCCTTCGGTAATGTTGTGCCTCCCTGTAAAGTAATGTCTACAGTCAGAAAGAAAACAGCAGAGTACCCGGTGGGTGGTCCGATTCCTCCGCTGAAAAAACCATGGCCAAAGTCATGTTCTGCATTCCTTATTCATTGAGAATAATGGTCATGCAAAGGTCAGTGCTGTGTGTGTGAGCTGCACAGAACTGCCATGCTCATATTTTAGTCGACATGCCTCACCATACTGCATCAGGCCATTTCTATATCACTGATGTTCGCACAAGCTGAGCGTCCCTTTTCTCGTGCTCTTCCAAAGGATCGTAACCTGCGTCTCGATCTTCCGAAGGATCTTGACCCTCCTCTTCATCTTCTGAGCGGCTGCCAGGTTCAGCTGCGCTGATATTCGTCATCGCCGTCCCTCGCTCGATGTCGATTCTAACTTGCAATTGCACGCAGAGTTTACTGTTTGGGTTTCTGCATCAGTGTATAGACGGGAAGCTTGCACTCCTGCAGAGAAAAACAATTTAGATGACGAGGAAAGGTTTACATATGATTACGATTATTAATATTATTAAATGACCCTCTGGGACGGGAAGAAATACCCCCATCCGCAGGAGGACCCTCGGGGAGAGGAGAGGAACCCCGGAACTCAGGCCCACACCCTGGCCCTCGGGATCCGGATCCGTAGTGTCCGGGCTGGGAGGACCAGAAGCCAACAGCTCCGGGAGAGCCGGTGGGACTGCAGGTGGGGCAACATCTGCAGCATCTGGGGAAAAAAGATCCTCCCGGAACCAGGACGCTCTGGTTGATGTGTGGGAGCTGAAACGAATCTATTACGACTGCCTGGTTCGGCGCTTGCAGATAGACACATGCAAATTCTATCGTCTTTCTTTTTGGCTACCATGATAGGGGATACCCATTATGATGTGTTTATGCGCTCGATAACGAACCTTTGCGCTCGAGCTTCTGGACGAAGTTCAATGTCTGCGCCCTTTATGAAACATGTGGGGACATACCTAGGTGGATAAACATTTCTCTAGCATACACTGCCTATGTGCGTGCAGTATGGCTTGGAAAAAGAAAGACAAGGAAGAACTGCGGTAAGTCACAAGTAGAAAATAAACGAGCTGTCCTGCCTAAGGGCACAACATCTCGAACTGTTGTAGACCACAAAATAATGCGGAGGGCTGGAACGACTTATTTCGCGTTAAAGCTTTTTGGCTGGTCCACTTATCTCGGAGAGGCTCTTTTATTTATAATTCCGTCTTGGAGAGCGCTAGCCCCTCTTATGGTTCCGCCAGGAGGCGCCTGTATGTGATTAACTGCGCGATGCCACAGACGAAAAACGGAAAGACTGCAATATTTATGAAAATATGAGGTCTGCCGGTGCCCAATCCGGCGAAACGTGTACCCAAGAGAAAAAAATGCATGGACAAAAACAAAGAGTTGCCGGGGCCTAGTACGGCACGCTTACTCCAAGACAAGGGAAGGACAAAGCAGTGCCAGCTGCAAAGCCTAACGGGCGTAAACTGCAGCGGGTTCCGAATCCGAAAGAAAAAAATGAATCCGAAACTTGCTTGCCAAAAAATGTAGTAATTTGAAAAAGAAAAACCCACAAAATAAAGTTGAGAAGGAGCAGAGCCCACACGGGCCTGCGAAAGTAAAAGAATCTTATGCTGATGAGGTGGTGGCCGGCGGAGCCGAGGGCAGGAACGAGCCCCGGTAAGAAGACACCTCTGACACTCCGAGCCGCACTGATTTCCTGAACAGTCAACAGCATGGGGCTGCTTACCCTGGGGACGGCCAGCCTGAGAGCACAGGTGCCAGTGGTAGTTGGTGGCGCCATCTTTGTAATGTGGTATCTCAATACACATAGTATCGGTGGTATCTCAATACACATACCAGAAGTACTGCCCTATACTTTTCTGCACCAGTGCAAAAGGTGCAGGTAAATCGAATGAGGTTACTATAAACACAGTCCATTGCCAAGTGATCCATTTCCTTAGCTGTGAGCAAACCTTGCAAGCGTCCTGAGAGGCCCGGATTTTGTGCCCTTTGATAAGCTTGCATTACATTAGTCTTTGTAACAAGAAATATGATAGTGGGCAAAACCCGTTTGCAATTACCTAGTTGAATTGATTTATCACAGCATTCCATATGTCTTCATGAGTTGCTAAATCTCACCAGAACAAAACAATTTAAGTGTGCCATTTCAATTTTGCTACAGGTTTGTAGAGGGAATGCATGAGAAAGAAGGCTCGGAACAATGTTTTTTCTTTTATTTCTTTATTTTCAATTTTGGCTTTTGCCACGCTTGCAGTCAGGTGTGTCAGCTGTCGCTCAGGATGTCAGGGTGGATGTCAAGGTGGCTCTCTGGCAGACTGCTGGGCAGGCCAGTGACGAATTGGGCTGAGAGGATGGCTGTGTCCCGAATCTTCTTGGCCATCCTCTCAGCCCGGCCTCTCTCGCGATCCAGGGCCCCAGCCAAGTAATCTCCAATGGCCCGCTCCACGTCTGCCACGTTGCTCTCCACACGGCTCCGGATTATAGCTGGAGAAAAGAAAACAAGAAAACAGCAGAGGCGAATGTTATGCACGCCTACAAAGCAAGTCACAAAGTGCATTTAGGGGCCTATGAAATGGGGAACTCTGTGCGTAATTTATTCCAAGGCGAGTTTAGGGCTGTCGAGAAAGAATTGCTATATTTATTCTAAGCAGGTCAACCATTTGCTGGAACCTGTTCTTTACCAGTAGGAGTTGATCTGTTATCATAACCAAACAAGGTCGACCTATAGGCCAACGCGCTGTTTTAAACGAGCCTGCATTTGGCCACATCAAATATGGGCACTGTGCATGCGCGGAAACGAGATTCCTGTGAGGTGAATCGTCTGCGCACGCATAACCACTTTGATAACAGCGTCACTGCGGTGGCGTGACATCAAAGCCATGTGTTGGTCTACAAAGGCCTGTTCACACATACATCACAACACCAACCCAGTGAAAAGCACTGACTTTGCACATGACCAGTGGCGTCACAGGGGGAGGGGGGTGGGCTAGATTGCCCCGGGTGCAGCGCTCGGAGGGGTGTTGCGGCGGGCCACGCAAGACTGGGCGGGGGGGGGGAGGGGTTGGGTTCTTGGCAGGCTACCTCCCCGTGCCACTGACCCTAGTGACACCACTGCACATGACCCCACTTTTTCCTGCTCACGCACAATTCAGAGCCAACTATAAGCACTGACAGCAGTGCTGAAAGTTATCTCACCACCGATATTAATCTGCAAACTAACCTAAGAATAAGCAAAATGTATGCCCTGTTTGAGAGAACCCAGGACGCTGCTCTTACCAGCCACTGCAAAGAGATGAAGCTTTATTACAACTCCTTATTTAGAAGTTACATGAAAATATTCTGGCTACTTTACACACATGTTTACACACCACATATTTTGCTTAAAACTGATTCAGTAATTCTTCAGATTCTTGGCAGCTGACGAATTGAAAAAAGAAGTTGCCATCATTTATAATTAGCAATGAAGGTGTGGAATGAGAACACCTTACCAACAGCCACGGTGCAGAGCTGCGTGTCCCTGAATCGCTCGCTTGTTGCCCCTGCGGCCGCAGGTGCTGAAGTGCACCTGCATCTGCTTCTGCAGGAGCCACTCTAGGGTGTGCCGCACAGCCTCCACAATCGTTGTGCCACCCAAACCGGAGAGTTGCTCCTTTAAGAGTCAAAGTTAATTTAATATGAGTAACATAACTGACCATGGTAAGGCATCCATCTCACCCAAGTTAAAGGGTAATGTGACATTGCATTAATTCTGTTGACAGTATTCACTACAATATGATATAAGAGGGAGTACTGAAGATCTAACAGTAATAAATCCTGGAGAAGGGGAACAGGGGACAAAGGACAAACGCCAATCTCCAAACACACCTAGCTGCAGTTGGAGATTTGTGTTTGTTCTTTTGTCGCCATACCTCTTCTCCAGGGTTATTATTGTTGTCCAGCTCGCTTGCACCTTGGCAATAATTGCTGTATCATCATTCGGGAGATCTATCCAGACTTTTACTGATAATAGCAGATCCGGTATTTGGCCCCTGCTGAGCTTCCATCGGGATTGCCTAATTTATTCCTTTATCAATATTAATCTCGTCTTTTCTGAGTGTGTCTTTCCCTCAATATGATTTAGGTATGAAGCAGTTGAACATATGCTGTTGCTCCATTTCTCAAGCCACTGTTGTTCTAGTACATATAGTGAAAAAAAGTTTGATGTTCACCTGGACAGCCTGATTGGCGGGATTGCTGAGGCGCCTCTTGAGCAGGCACACACTGTGAAGGCTTTGAGTGGGCAGTTTCCATCTTCATCGTCTGAATGGTCTCAACAGCAATGGGATAGTGTTTGTAGAGCCTTTTGGTGCTTGAACTCATCCATGCGGATCCGCACAAGCATGGGATGATGGGCTGACATGAGGTTGTGCCACTTGGGAACAAGTTCCATGACCCAAGCTGTTGATTATGCCTCTATCGGCAGCATCTCTCAATCTATCAAGTAGCGAATTGCAGGAGGTGACTCCCAAAACAATTTCACTGCTACACCAACCTTCATTCTTTGCAAAGTTTCCCTTGCTTGTGTGAGCGTACGAGAATTGGGAAGCAACCTTAAGTTCATGGGATGAGTCATACTCAATGACGGCTTCGACATTAATCAAGTTTTACTTCAGTGGTTTGCAGCTGATGGTTTGCCACAGTCTCATCATTGAGTGAGAAAACAGTTCAGCTGATAGTGTACCCAAATGTTCTTTAACCCCTTAAGTGCCACTTTCCTTTTTAATAAGCAACCTAAAAATGACCACATTTTTATTAAGGCGTTTTAGTCCTAGTATAGCAGATAAAATTTCAAAAGGTTGTTAGGCAAAAATCGACGGCGGCGACAAAAAAAGGCGCCGACTAAAATGAGTGCTGCCATCTATGATCAGCGCCGCAAACTACTCGGACGAGCCTATGTCATCTGTGGTATGGAGGATTGCCGGAAAAACTACTGTACGAGCTGGGCTCGTCCATGGCATTTTTCACCAGAAAGCGGCCAACGAGCTGAGCTCGTCCAAAGCACTTAAAGGGTTAAAACAGGGGCAGGATCTGCCATGAAGTAAAGTTATATCCCAATCCAAGTGAGGGTGAGGTATTGAAGCAAAGGTTTAAGAGTTTCTGTGACTGGAAAATTCCAGCTGGTGTCACATGGCCCTGTTGGCAGCTCCTATGTCACTCGTGACCACAATGACCCTCGGAGACATTTCGGAGCACCACCGGACAAGCTCAAAAACAAAGCCTTTCAAAAGAGCCATCAATGAATCGTCTAATCAGGTAATACGTGATTATCTGCTTCCAGCGCCTATTCAGACTTCCCATTATAAACACCAATGCATGGTTTGCAACATCTTTAGGTCGATGTGGCAGTGTAACACCACCAACAAGACTGTCATTTTAGCGGTCATGCTCGTAACCTTGCATGATCTCTTGAGGGTGCGGTTTGGATCACGGTACTTCTGGACCATTCCTTCGAACAGCGCAAGCGGGAACTCCAGGTGGCTCAGTTTTCCGCCTTGTTTCTCGTAGAGCAAAAATGCTTTGAAAAACTGCCATGTCAAGGAGGTGACGGAATATCGTCTTGTAATTAAGTTTCTGTCGGCTTCTGGTCGCAGAGTAGTAAGGAGAGCATCTGGTCACTCTTGTCAATGCCACCCATTGTGTGGCTGTAGTCGACCACAGCTGGTTTCGAGACCGTCTCTTTCTTTCTATTTACCATTTCAGTCATAGTGGCATCCACGCACAGTGGAGGGCAAAGTCACAGACTTTTTATCCCTCCACTGAGTGCCATGCACTTTCCACGCTGTATGCCACAAGATCGCCCTTTTGGAGATTAGCATCTTTGAGAGGTGGCATATCTTTGCGGGATGGTCGCACAGTGCCGTCGACGTCAGTCTTGGCGGGCTCTGAAGCTTCTCAACCAGCTCCGGCGACGTGTAGAAATTATCCACAGGAAGGCAATAGTCCTGGTCCAGCAGTGGCTCCATTAGCTTCATGACGACTCTCGTCCCCATTGCACTTGCCTCATCGTCGACGTTGGTGCCCTTGCCTGTGTAGATGATGATGTCCCATATGTAGCCGGATGCTGCCTCACACAGCACATAGAACTTCATGCCGAAGCGGAACAGTTTTGCGGAAGGAACTGCTTTCAGAAAAGTCCCTTTTGTAGAGCATGAGGCTCTTTTGGATGGATATATTCTCTTCCGGCATGTAGCTTGCTTTGAAGCGGTCCCTCATGAGCGACAGCACCGGCCAGATCTTGCGAGGTTTCTGACGAGCTTGCCCCATTTCACCAGCATCTTCTTCGTTGTTCACACAGCTGTAGAAACTTCATGTGCAGAATAACTCTGCTCTTACTCATCACCTCTCCGAAACACTAAGGTTTCGATCACTCTACACTTGGACCAATATCTGTTGTAGGAGCAGCAGGGCAAAGAAGACCTTCATTTCCGGTTTTGTCACTGGTTTCCACAACTTCACGTGGGAGCCCCTTGAGGTCAGCGCGGTTGCGAAGTGTTGATCGGCATACCTGTTTGTCTCCATGACGATCTGAGTCATTACGTCCTCTGGCTCAACAAGGGTTCCAAGTACACTACAGCGTCTAGAGGGTCGTCTTCGTCGAGACCAGTGGGGACTCCCGGCGTTGCAATAAAGGGAAAGCGAGGAGGTGCTTGTGGAGGATTTGTCGTGTCGACCTTTGTCCAGTCCCACGCCGAAGCAAGAACCACATCGCCGCTAAGGTCAGAGTCACTTGAGCTTTCAAAATCTTCCGTCGTTATCGTCTAGTGCAGGGGTGGCCAGGCTGACCCGGCCTAAGAGCCGCAAACAAAATGACGAAACTTCCAAGAGCTGCGTGGGGGAGGAGGAGGAGGGAGGGAGGGAGGGAGGGAGGGAGGAGGGAGGAGGGGGAACTTTTTGTCCAGAGCAATAAACGAAACTCGAACTACTTTCAATCTATCCGAGTGAAAAGCAGTCCAACTGTACATAAGATAGCAGTAGCACAAGACTACCAAACCACAACCTGTCTTTCGATTTAAACCGCTTTCCTTTCTTTTTGAGGAAGTGCTCGACCGGGAGGGAGGCGGAGGAGTGTGGTGGGATGGGGGGGGGGGGTAGGGGAGGGAGCCGCGAGCCGCACTTTAACACGCAAAGAGCCGCATGCGGCTCGCGAGTGCAGCTTGGCCACCCCTGGTCTAGTGCAAAGTCATCATCATCCGAACTAGAAAACTCATCATCAACTAAAGAAACGCGCTTCCGAGACAAGCAACGCATGTCACCACTCAAGAGAGACGCCATTTTTAAAAACGCATGTTGCCGGAGGAGCATGATAGATTCGCAAAATGATGCCTAAATTAGCGAAATTTCGGTTCGCTTTTCCTCCTGGTGGCTAGCAGGAGAACTATTCTCAATGCAAAAATTAGACTGGACGAGTGTCCCTCGTGGCTGGCGCTACAGACACAAGCTGAAACGAGCGGACGGCGACGCTCGTCCTCGGCAATGCCCGGCCAAACTCCGTGAACGTGTCAGACTCATCCTCGGCGTTTAAAGGGTTAAATGCATGCCCAGCCAAAAAAAAACAACAGTTAATACCAATTGGAAATTTTCCAGTTGGAACCAATTAGGTTTTTAATTGGAACCAGCTAGGTTTTGGACTCTACCAATAAATTCCAATTTGAATACCAACTGGTTCCAATTGGAATACCAATTGGTTCCAATTGGTTTCCTTGACAAAACCAATTGAATGCCATTAGAAAGCCAAGTGGTTCCCTTTATAAAACCAATTAGTTCCCAT
>JAZHYW010015226.1:0-31268 GCA_037355805.1 Ixodes ricinus
GCCTGACTAGGTTCCATCCCCCTGTACAGTTCAACAGCACAACAGTATAACACAAGTATCAAAATAAAAGCGTCACTACATATAAATACCAACGGACATCAAAATGGTACTTAACATATGACAAAATAAAACACTATTTGCAATGCCACTTCTCACATGCCATGGTTTTTTTTAAATATTTTATGCTAAAGTTAAGAAATATTCTTTTGAACGGTTTTAAAATTGTGTATTGTTTTGGAGCTATGAACCACTTACAGTATTTTTTGGGAAGTGTTTAGTAGCTGTTGAATATTATAAGACATTACTTGTGTTCCATACTTAGGTAGTGCTCTTGGTTGGTGGTGATGGGTGTGTCGAAATCTTTATATTGTCTTTCTGTTGGTATAATTATGATATATGTATTGAGGATCTCACTTTATTTTGTAGAATATGGAGATTGCCGATTTTCGCATGAGTGATTGCTCAATTGTTAAAAGTGAATACTACATGAAGTATGGGCGAGAATTTACGTTCTATGAATCATTTGTGATAGATCGTACTGCTCGTTTCTGTAACACTTGAAGATGGTACTTTGTGGTCTTTGTGCAAGTACCCCTGCTAAACTGCGATAGGTTAAGCGAGACTGAAAAAGAGAATAACATAGCTGGTGCTTTAACCAAAGAGGGAGGATATTTCTTATTATACTCATAATATCTATTGACCGAGAAATGGCGGGTAGAGTTTTATCAATATGATAAGACCAATTTAAATTTTCTTGTAAATATACCCCTAAAAGCTTGTGTGCATATACAGAACCAATCTCATCGTTTCTAAATTGTCATCTAAGCAAGCGGTCAATATTTTTATTATTTCCCCTAAATATGGTACATTTTGTTTGTTTACTGTTTAATTTCAATTCATTACGTGCTAACCAAGCACTTAGCTCTGTCATCCATTTGTTAGGGTATACCTCAATCTCATCTATATATGTTCCGGGGAACAATGCATCAGTGTCATCTGCATGGAGTACTACGTCGGGAGTACGTGGTATCTTAGAAATGTCATTAATATACATAGGAAATATTAGTGACCCAAAGATTGATCTCTGCGGTACGCCATAAAGGATATGCCCACTATCCGACGTTTCGCTGTCGGCAATGGTATGATTGACACGACATGCAAATCATTTTGATTGAGATGAAACGAAATACCTCTTATCTATAAATGTACATCTTCTTCAAGATTATTTTATGTTTGATAAAATCGATAGCTTTTTAAAATCTAAAAATAATTGCTAGTGTGTAAAGCTCGTGTTCAATGTTATTTCACATTTTACCTTTAATATTTAGCAATTCTTCTTCGGTTGATTTTCTTTTTTGAAACCCATACTTCTGATTAACAATACATTATGTTTGCTAAAATACTGGAGCAGTCTGTGATTTAAGATTGTCTCAAATACTTTTGAAAATATTGCTAACACAGATATGTGTTGAGAGCTATTGAAGTTAATTACTGAACCACCTTTCTGAATAACTGACGCTCGAGCAATTTTGACTCTAGCAGAAAAAAGTACTACTCTTATGATTTTGTCACGAAATTCCGAGAAAGGATTAGTAACTATCTCAGCAATCGGTTTTATAGGCTTTATTTTTAATTAATCATCATCGCATGCAAAGGTGTTTTAAGTAAATTTAATATAATAAACACTTTGGCTCCCGTGGTAAGCGACTAAAATATTGTCTCCGCTATGTGTGAATGCGCATACGATTGAAAGGTTTTGTTCGTTAACAAAGACGCTGTTGAAATCGAATGCAAAACATTTACATTAAACAAATTAGCGAGTGTCTTACCAGAATAATCAACATTATCTATTCTAAAGAAAATATACTTGCATGTTTAACACGAAAAGGTAACGCCTCAAAAAGGCACCCGTGTTTAGTTTACTTGAGCCGACGCCAGCGGGTTCGCATGCGTAGCGTAATTTTTCATCGCCGGCCAAAAGTAGCATGTAAATAAGGGGTCCGCGTCGCTGTTGGACACACCACTCTATCAACCCACGCTTCGTGGCAGTGCGCCGCCGTCGCCTGAAGCACACTCAATTTTCCCGATTATCTTCAGTGCACACTTGTCGCGCTGAACGAGGTTGGCGCGCACGCTCTCTTCTCTGGGGATTAATTTTGACAAGGCCGCTACGCACACTTGGTATGTGACGAGGCTCTTGGCACCTTAAACTGAACATGCGGCAAATTATACGTGACACGCCTTCGATTACCTTTCCGCGGTGGTTATCTTGTTTCATTTAGATGTTTTATGATGGAAGTTTGTTTTTATTACCTTGTCGTTCTTGGCGATCAAGTGGCGCGTGTGATCGAGGCTCTCGTGAATCTCTTGAAGCGATTGGGACGGACTAATACCACTGCCAGCCGAGCCGTTTCAACTGTGGTTGAGCCAACGGCAGTTAGCGACCCCAACAGTGATTCGACTCAACTGGAATGAGATGGTGCTACACGGTTATTTTGATTCCAGTGGAGAGCAAAACGAAACCAAATCTGATGTGATATGATCTCTCTTAACAGTGAAGTAAGCGCACCCCCACACTTCCCACGTGCTTCAAATTATTCAAAAATTGACCGAACTAGTGGTTTTAAATTATGCTCAGCAATTTTCTGCTTGAAACCATGCGTAGACTTTCACTATTTAAAAATATAATTAAGAAATTATTGTTCATTAACCCAATCCCTATATTAAATACCCCTTACCGTGTAACTCACCTGCACATATCGCATTAGTGAACTACCGTCAACATTATGAGCAGAAACGCCGGAGCGCGTGGCTTTACATACATGCAGCGCCACCTCAAGGCTGACAAAATGGCGTAGTGGAAAGGGGGTGGGGAGATAAGGGGCTGCGAGGCACACACCCTCGCAGAACCCCCCTCCCCCCCCCCCTCCCCCAAATCCATAGTTTTGTCAGTCTCGAGGAAGCGTAGCATGTATCAAAGGCTCCGCCCTATTCGCCGCAACTCCAGGCGCCGCTCGCCCTCCCGCGGACGAGCGGAGAACTAGAGGAACGGGGACGGCAGCGGCGGCGGCGGCGCGGAAAAGGTGGCAGGGGCTGTCGGCCTTGATGCGTAAAGCCGTTGTAACGAAAAAAGTGAGCGCGTTAAAATAGGAATTCTTGTGCTCCACCTCGCAACAGCGTTGCACGAAGGACCGGGATGTCTAATTTCATTAGGGACTCTTCGTATATCGCATACGCTGCGGATTGCTGGTCTTGTGCATGACCGCCAGCTCGATCTGTGCTCAACGTGACGACAAACGCTCCCGCTAATAATGTAGAGCTCTAGCGTTCGGTCTATGAAATGTCTATTCTTTGCCCTAAGTAGGAGAAAACTGGTCGCGCAACGATATGTCGAGCAATACACGTCGGGAATGGGTTTGCGTTTTAAGGCCGTAGGAACATGACCATTTATTCCAAGCACTTTTAAAAGATAGAATACGCGTACTTGCTTTCAGGTAATTACAAAGTAAATAAAGAAATGCCCGAAGCATTTTAAGCGCGTCTGTGTTAGCCAGCCGTTCGTGACGAGAGATTAGAACGGGCAGTTTTGGCGAGAGGGGCCACAACGTTGCAAATAACACGGTACAAAAAAGAAAAGAAAAAAGTACGGTATATTAAAATATGCATTTTTGGTAGAGCAATAAATAAAACCACTAAACCCCTAAACACGCCGATTATGGTAATAGGCAGTTTTAGCATAGCGTTACCGCAGGCTACCGTTGGCTACCGTGAGCAAGGCAACGCTCCTGGCACGCGCTGAAAATTGTGCTTCAAAGGCGCAGCGCGAGCCTCCGTTGTAATGCTACACCACACGGTAGCCTGCGGCAACAAACTTCCTATCAATAACCATAGAGCAGTTTGATCACGTGTTGCAATACACTAAAACCGAGACGGTGAGCAGCGAGTTGCGAGCCTGTGACACGAAGGCATCAATACTGTGAACGCTGCTCTTCCGAAGCTTGACGGTCACCGTGCGCGGCTCACTTTTAGAGCACTAATGGCCAGGCAAGGCGCAAACACGATATCTTCATCACCCTCAAAAATATTCTGCCACAAACAGTGACGTGGCCGGTGCGTAAAACGCGCTCGCCCACCACAAAGCTTCGCAAGTCGAGGTTTCTGCAACTTTTAAATATCAGCATGCTCATTTTGCTAACGCGCATCAACATCTCCGTCACCTGTAATATGATCCTGCCCTAACCACTTCGCGTTTGCAGACAAATAAATCATTGTTCAGCGCACTGACCAGCGACAGCGAGCTGGCGCACGGGAAACCCTGGAGAATCTATCCCCGTCTCTTCCGCCATCTTGGAACTACCGCCCCGCCACCTATAGGGCGTTGGAGTTGCGAATACCGCGTTCCCGCTCGTACTGTTTGCGATACCAGTGAGTTTTCGGATTAGCGGGTTTTAGTAGGGAGTTTTTGTAGACCGTGTTTCCCTCCGCTAACCCTCCGCTATGAAGAAACCGCCACTGCGTTTGCGTACCGATGGCCTTGGCTGTAGAGTTCCGGGTAGCGGAGGGGCTTAGCGGAGGGGAAAACACGGTCTACTAAAACTCTCTAATATTGCCGCCCGCAGGGCCGAGAAAGCAACGCTCGGTCACCGACTTCTAAACTTCGTTTCACCTTCCGTCCAGACGCAGCCGATGCTACGAGATAATAGGGAGTTTTCGTAGACCGCGTTCTCCCCTCCGCTAAGCTCCGCTAAGCCCTCCGCAACGAAGAAGCCACTACTGCGCCTGCGCGCCAATGGCATTGGCTGTAGAAACCCGGATCTCGTAGCGGGTTGCGGAGAGCGTTGCGGGACAGCGGAAACGATCTACGAAAACTCCCTAGTATGACGAATCACATAGCGTCAAAAGGGCACCATCATGGTGTTCGTAATGGTTCTGTCTGTGTTTTTCATCGCTGAACCAATCATAAACAGAACAAACCTAGTGATTTGCACTTTTGACGCTGCTTGATTGGTCCCGTTTCCTTGTAGCATCCGCTGCGTCTGGACGGAAGGTGAAACGAAGTATAGAAAATTCGCGTTCATGCTCGCACCAGACGTAACTTCCCACCTGCTTTGTTGTTCTTGAAAGTGCCAGTTCATCCTTGCCCCGAGCACGCGACGCTCGAGCCTTCTTTGCCGAACTTTCGAGATAGTGACGCACGGTAGATAAGCAGCTACCCGCGACCTTGTCGAGTGATCTCGCTCGCGCTCTGTTTCGCCGCCGAATCGCCGCCTGCTTTTCTGCTGCCTCGACGCTCTTTCGTTCTTTACTTATTTTTGGTTGGCACAAGTTCGCCCATTAAACCTTTATTTTCAGTTTACTCTTCGCCTTCTCGTCGCCTTAATTCGTGACAATATTGCGTACACGAGCGAACGTGAGAACTGTACCTTTGCGTTAGCCTTGAGTGTTCCATACTGCGCGTACACGGAGCCCCGCACTGCGTCCTCGATTGGCGAATTTCGATGACGCGCATGCGCAGCGTGGAGCACCAATGGTAACGCAAGCGCACAGCGCTTGCGTTGGCTCATGTAGGAAATACTAAAACTCTCTAGTACCGTTCAGCCCATAGCACGAGATTCGAGTCCTAATAGCGGCAATACAAACAATATATTACCATTTCTGTTGGTAGTTCCTGACAGACTACTATATTACCTAACTGTAAATAAAAAACAAAAAGAAATGAAAAGTGTTTTTTTTTTTTAGAAAATCGGCTTCAAACTTGAATGTCTTTCTAAATATTTGTTTTTCAGGCAAATGTTTCGTGTTATATGTTTAGTGCAAAATATTCAAATTATATTTAAAAGAAACAGTTTAATAGGAGCTTTAGGGTGATTTAAAGATCATAAAAATATATTGATTAGGTCACACAGCACAGCTTGCTAAACTTCGTCATATATTGTTGCAGAGAGGCGGTTTGCCAATTAAAAAAAAAACAAGAAACATATTATGATCTAGACGCTTTATTAGCATCACTCGCCGTATGCATCTTCTTTTATTAAAGGAATTTACAGGGAGATCTAAAAATTTCAGAGGCGTTAATTATGAGTTAGTGTATTTTTGTGAGTCACTTGTATTACTGAGCGACAAGTGAACAAAAACCAAAATGTAAGCTTTTATAGCCGCCCTACAAACAAACTATTGTATTTTCTGTTTATTTTACTTTATAGAAGAACTGCAATAGGTAGCTAGAGAAAAACAATTAGCCAAAAGAAAAGGTAGGCTTTTTAGAAAATCGATCCCCAATTCCCAAAAATTTTGAAATAGTCCTTGCTTTACGAAAAAAATACTGTCCTTTCTCTTTTACACGCATCAAATTTGTTATCATGAAAAGGAGTATACTCTAAGCGTTCTGAAAATATTAAATACGTAAATACACCTCATATAGGTCACACGGGAGAGTTGGTAAACTTTCACAAATATCGTCCAAAAACGTCATATTGACAAATTTTCTAAAATATAATTCGTATAAATAATCGCGTTAAAATTATTTATCAGAGAATAAGTGTGTTCACAGATATATATTAAAAAAATAAGAGGCGCCAATTTTGAATGTGTGTATTTTTGCGAGTAAGTTGATTTACTGACAAAACAGTCAAACAAAATCAGATTTCAAGCTCTTATAGCTGCCATACAAACAAAATATTACATTTTCTGTTTATATTACCATATAAAGCACTGCAATAGCTAGCTAGAGAAAAACAATCAGCCAAATAAAAGGTTGTTTTTTTTTTTAGAAAATGGACCTCCAATTTGCGAGTATTTTGATATTAGTCCTTGCTTTACGCGAATACACTGCCTTTTTCTCTTTTACACAGAACGTTAAATAATTTATTAACTTGAACTTCCATAGGTCCCCTTCGCGATGGCACTGCACCAACGGCGCCACCGTGCATTGCGCCGGCCGAGGTGTATGTCAGATGTACCGTAAAAACCCGCATATAATACGAGTTTTTTTTTTTTTTTCAAATTTTCAGCTTTGATGAGGCGCGATCTAACGCTGTTTGATGTAGTTTCGGTTTCGAAGCAATATGGCGCTCAAAACAGCTATCATCATCATTAAAATCACAATGTCCGAGGCGCCACCATTCGTACACAGTCAGGGTCGGCAATGCCGTCGGCGCGAAAACAGTCATCGGTCGCCTACAAAAGAAACGTTCTTTTGGTTGCGGAAGACATCGGTAACAGTGCTGCCGGCCGACAATTCGCCGTAAATGAGGGCAGCATCCGCGGATGGAGGCGACAAGAGCTTGAGAGCAGCGTGAACAGCATCTCGCCGTAAACATCGAGCTGCTGCATCAGAACTTTGGCGAGCCGACATTGGGTTACTCGCTTTATGCGCCGCGCCGGGTTTTCACAGCGTCGGCGCTCGCTCGTCGCTCGCTCTTTCAAGAAGTGCGGGATTTCAAATGCGCTCGACGGCACTGGACTACTGCCTTTGGGAGGAGACGTCGGACAAGGAGTCTGATGGACGTGATGACAGTGATTAAGGTTCAATTATGACATGTGGCCCATGTTTTCTCAGGAACATAGGCCACATGTCGTCTTTCATCGCTATAGGCACCGATTTGCACAGAGGAGGAGGCAGTCAAAAATCACCGAATAGATCGGTTCCCCCACCAGTGGTGTGTGAAACATTATTTTTTTCTTCTTTTGGCATGGTAAGCCAAATAAATGTCCCTTTTAAGTATCTCTTCATTGTAGGCCTTTTCATTCTGTGTTTATTGGTCAACAGCAATTTAGACATGCCCAGCATGATAAATGGGGCACTTCTGTTAAGGCGAACATCTGATGAGTCGAACAAATTTTCAGGGTCCCTTCGGGTTCGTCTTAAAGGGAGTCTACTGTAATCACAATAAAATTATTGGACCACAAATAATCCCTATTTTGAGAGTGGCCAAAAAAGTTACACTGCACTACCGAAAAAGGGCAAAAAGTAGAAAGGAGTGAAACATGACACCTCCGACAGGCGAGAGAAAGGTCAGTTTGCGCCTCGGCTGCGTAAAATGTCCATAACTCGAGAACAAAAATATGGGGAACATGCGGTTTGCGCTCTCCTTCATTTGAGGAATGCCCCCAAAACATATATTTTTTTTGTCAAAATTAAAAATTCGATTCCAAATCCGTGCCTGAGTTGAGATGAAACAACCCATATATATATATATATATATATATATATATATATATATATATATATATATATATATATATATATATATATATATATATATATATATACGGGCATGGTGGTGGGGGCCGAAGGCGTGGGTATAACTGAAAAGAAAGAAAACCCTTGGTGGAAACAGCAACAACGGACGGTTTATTCTTCGACGTTTCGGCCGAAGTCCGGCCTTCGTCATGAAGACTGACGAAGGCCGGACTCCGGCCGAAACGACAAAGAATAAACCGTCCGTTGTTGCTGTTTTCACCAAGGGTTTTATTTTCTTTTCAGTTTATATATATATATATATATATATATATATATATATATATATATATATATATATATAGAGAGAGAGAGAGAGAGAGAGAGAGAGAGAGAGAGATCGCTGTGGGAGTCGTGAATAGTTTCAATTTCTTTCGACATAGTAACCAGAGCTGGGGAAAGAGGGGATGCACAACATAAATCTCCTATTTCGGAGTTCTGTGTTGCTCGTTTTCCCTTTCTCCCTGAGTATTTAATAACTCTCCGTCTTAAACCAGCTCACCTTGACTGTCGCTATCGTTTCATTTTCTCTCATTTTGAAGCAGCATTAAAACAACAAAACACACCAAGAGTTCGAACGTTGCGTTGTGTGGGCGATGTGCTCGTCCGGCAGATAACAATGCGCGCAAAACAAAGAGTTCCATACTGTGTAGGGCCGCCTTCAATGGAAGAACCAATGAGTGAGCTGTTGAGTGCGAGACTATTATGCGATGTCGACTCAAAAAACACCTATTGATGCCGGTACAATCATATTTTACAAAGCAGTTCTGCAAAACATATTTCTCGGTTGACAGACGAATGTGTGGCTGCTAATAGGGCGACTATAGGTGATACTGTACTCACATGGCTGCGCTGACCAAATACTAAAGAAGCCTTTGTGGGGAATTTTCAGCTGGGCTTCGAACTCGCTCCATTCACGATCCAATTTCTTTGTACGTGTTTCGTGTTGTTTGTTGTGAGCGCTCCTTTACGCAAATGTGTGCATCGCGAACACTGCGGTCTTTTAGTTTTGCTGTTTCTCAGTTAGGATTAGGGACCGGGCTATGACAAGAAAACAGCAACTGGCTTTTTTTCCATCTCCTGGGTATCTTTAATATTTTGAATATATTCAAATGAGGCGTGAATTAATTGATCAATTGACTAGAAGAGCTTCTTCACAGGAGGGACACATTCAAAGGGAGCATCCCGAAAGTTCGCAGTATCAAGCCAAATACCAAGGAAAGAACTCCGTATTTGCATGCATTGGCACATTTCGCGTTCATTTGCTTTGCCCAGATGTCCTACGCATTACGAGCAGCACAAACATCTTCCAACTGTCGTTTTATTTTTTATTTTTTATTATAAAAAGCTCCGGTGAGAACTGACTAAACCACATTACGACCGGACGAGAAGTTCCCAACGGGCAGCAATATTTCGCAGACGCTGACATCGAGGGATAAAGGGAAACATCGATAACGAGTACCGCCCAAGAACCAGCCGAGCGACCGTCCTCTAAAGCGCGACTTCGTTTCTGCCAACTCAGGCTCCAGACTATATCCTCCATGGGCTATCTTAGAAAAAAATGAAAAATAAAAACATCTTTTTCTCACCCATTTCCAAGAAACAGACCACCATCGGGCAGAAACAAAAGCAACGGGAACGATTGTATTGAGGAGGCCTGGATAGCGTCTTGCACCGACAGTACCAACAAGCCGTCTTAGAAGCCACGTGGTGCGTTATTTATGGACGCGTAGCAAGATTCCCGCTGGACATAACGTACCCTTGATACGTATATTTCGTTCGAGAACCGACGTTGTGCCGGAGCCGCGAAAATATTTCCCCGATTTCCGGCGTCCGGAACGCAAGGGGCGAGTTTTTGCGGTCCCTGAGAACGAAAATGATTTCTGGCGTCCGGGGCCCGGGGTCGAGAGATGCGTGTTCGGTTCCTGGGTTTAGGTCCAATACACCGGGCGTTGTACTTACGATGCGGCTGCCGAAAATAGATCGGGACAAGAATAAAATATGGGGCCCTTCTACTCGATCAGGATGGGGTGACTCAGAGCACAAAGAAAAATATCGCGGATTCGTCGACCACGAAGAAGGGTTATGGCCTCCTGTAATGTTGCTTGCTGCTGCATCGTTGAATTTCCCGAAGTGCGTGAAGCTTATGCGTGTAGTCTGCTCGCTTCCATTTACGAGGTAACGCAGAGTGGGCTGGCGGTTCCTTGAATGGCAAAAAAGAGTGAAGTTATCGAGTTATATTTTTTTTATTATTATTATTATTATTTATCCACCTTCGGATTGAAAGTGCCATTCGGGAAACGTGTACAACGATTCCTGATGATTTTTTTTTAATAAAAAGATGTATGCGTTTTGAGATTGCCACTGACAGATGTCGTTTGTTTTGCGCCTTTTAAGATTTTTTTTTGTAATTCTTCATGTTCTTTGTGGTACATGTCTTTGCTTTATAACGACCGTCTGCGCAGGAATGTGTATAACAGCTTCATAGTGTTGCTTTTTTTTCGGCTATAGACCAAGGAAAGTTTATTGTGGTACAAACAACACGAATTCCCCGAGACGCCGAAAAAAAGAGTGTAAAGTGTTTAAGAGGCGCCAAACAACTGGAACACTTTTGTCCCACGGCGGGGGATGTTATGCGACAGTTCTTGGGGTAATGGAATCAGCAACTTCTCGGGTGTCTTGTTTGTAGGCATCAGCGCAGCAAAGACCTTGGGTATTTTAGGTTGCCGAGTGACGCGACCTCATCCGTGGAGTATCTGCACGACTGGACGTTCGTGGTACTGTCCGTGGCTTGCTTTCATAGCCTTCGTGACCCGCTGTCGCCAAAATGACGAGTCAAATAAAAAATAATTGAGTGATTCCTACCTCTCCTGAGGGACGAGGAACACCGAACGGAACTATAGCATGCATGAATGCCAGACATAAATTTCAAGTGAATATTACAGAGATACAAAAAATAAAAGACGTACCCTCCCCTCCTCCTCGCCTCCTTCGCATCCCCTCCTTTCCTCCACCTCCTCCTCCAATCTCCTCCACCTCTCCTCCTTTCACTCCTTTCCTCCTTCTCCTCTCCACTTCATCGCTCCTCCGTACTGTCCCCTCCTCTTCCTACGTACCCTCCAATGCTCCTCCTTCATAGCCTCCTCTTCTCTCACATTTTCCCCGCTAAATTTAGCTGGAAAATAAACGCCAGGTGACCTCAGCACCAATTTAGTTTCCCCGCTAAATTTAGCAGGGAAAATGATGTCACATGACTTGGTGTCACGTCACCCATGAACAAATTCAGTTTCTCCGCTAGATTTAGTGGGAAAATTGACGTCACGTGACCTCAGCACCAATTCAATTTCCCGCTAAATTTAGTCAGAAAATTCAATTGTTGTTGAGGTCATGTGACGTCAGTTTTACCGCTAAATGTAGCCGGAAACTGAATGCGCAGTGTTGCATAATGGGACGCCACTGACCTACACACCAATTTAGTTTCTTCGCTGAATGGAGCGGAGAATATAATTGGGCGTATACGTCTGTGACTTCTCATAATGCAACACGCGCAGTTACGCCGACGGCGACGCCGCTATACACGGAGACGGGCGCCTAACACCTGCGCTCTAAAACTTGGCAGATATCTTTATCTTCAAGGTCCTAAAATACATGAAATTCATTATAAAGAATTGGTGGGGAATCGGCCTGTCACGTGACGTATGTTTTCCCGCTAAACATAGCAGGGAAACTGAATGGCTCTATAGGTCACGTGACGTTAGGTCACGAGACGTCAGGTCCCGTGACGTCGATTTCCCCGCTAAATTTAGCGGGAAATCGGATTGGTGTCTAGGTCACAAAACGTCAATTTTCCGCCAAAATTAGCGGGTAAGTGAAGCGGTGTATAGATTACGTGATGTCAATTTCCCGCGAACTTTATCGGGGAAACTGAATTAATGTTTTGGCGACAAGACGTTAATTTTTCCCGCTAAATTTTGCGGGTAAATTGAGTTGGCGCCTAGGTCATGTGAGGTCCCCGATGTGTATAGGCCACCTGACGGTAGGTGACATCACGTGACGCCATTTTTCCGCCAAATATAGCGGGGAAGCTGAATCGGCGTACAGGTCACGTGACGTCAATTTTTCCGCTAAATTTAACTTGCAAACTGAGCTGGTCTGTATGTCCCGTGACGTTAATTCACGCGAAATAAACTTCGCCGCTAAATTTGGCTGAGAAACTGAACTCGTTGTTAGGTATCGTGATATCATTTTCCGTTTAATTTAGCGGGAAATGCAGGGACGGACGGACGGACACAATTTTGGGATTGGGGTTAGCGTTAAAAAGCGTTTCATGCTTTCAAAGAGAAAGAGTGTCTATGCAGCGTTCCAGAATGCCTCTTCGGCGCATCGGAACGCGAGGAAGGGCACGTCAATCAAGGGCAGCATGGCGAATGCGCAATGACGACGCAGCCTAGAGGCACATGCGCACATTCGCCTTTGAACTTGTTTGAGTGCCTTGCGGCGTCCTTGCGACCTCGAAGCGGTCGCTTGCGGTGCGATGCGCGCCGTCGGGCAACGCCTCCGCAACGCGCCGCAAGGGAGTAGAGAGAGCGGCTCAACTTCGGATGCGGCAGTGGCGGCAGCTCGTTGCGTTACACGAATCAGGGGCCGACAAAGGAGAGGAAGGTTACGTGTTTTGGTGTACAAGTTTGGCGCAAGCACTCTTCGCAACGCCCACTCATCCGCTTGCCGCTACGGAACGCACCGCGCTCAAACACAAATGTGCGTATGGTCCATTGACGCGGGTCTTCATTGCTGGAGATCGAGGGGAAACAGAAGCACTTGAACGTATTTCTAGGGTAAACAAGCCCACGAGGTGCACAAGGAGCAGAGGAACTTGCATGCCGTATAGTTAATTTGACAAATGAGCTTAATTTAAAATGTCGGAATTACTCTGATTTTATAGAGAAAAGCATGCTTATTCTCGCCACACATTCGGTGACTTTTCAACCCCCCCCCTCCCCCGCCGAACAAAACGATTATATAACAGGTAGTCTGATCATTCAAAAGAGGCTTATCTTGGGAATCTAAAAAGTGCCGACCGGGACACTTTTAGAAAAAAACGAGAGAGGAGCGGTTGTATATGCATTTTTTACGTATGAAATGCTGGCATAAAAATATATAATATAAATTACCACGCGAGGCATCTTTCATCCACCTAATAAACCTTTTCCTGCGCCATAATACGTGGTGTTCGACATCAACATGTAAAAATATTTTTAAAAAATGTCAATGTCGTGTTTGCGATAACCGCTGAGCGCATTGCATGCACGTGCAGGAAAAATAAAATTGCGGAACTACTTCGGTCGAACCTTTCGAAATTGTCATGCGTAGGACATGTTTTTATGTCAGGAGATATGTTCGATTGCGCTGAAATCTACCGACCAGACTTTTAGACGTGATATGGCTCGAGCTGTTCAATTCTAGTGCTTCTTCTGGTAGTAGATTGGTTCGGTGAATATTACGTAAGTCATGGGGAGAGCCAGTCTGACCAAAAGATTCTACTATTTGGCCTGTATGTTAACCACCATTAGCGAAAAATAAGCGATTACAGCTGTAAAGGCTTTTTCGAAGTCTAATGACGAGAGTGTCTTAGATTATCTCGACTTTTGTTCAAGTGATTTTGCCGAAGATGACGTGATATTATATGTGAGAGGTTTATGGCTATTTGTAATAACTGCTTAGAAAACTACATACCCAATGGCAGTAAATCCACGGGACGAAGAAAACCTTGAAGTAACAAAGAAATAAGTTACCTTTCCCGTAGGATTAAGAGGTCGAGGAAAGAAAACGTTTTAAGACGGGAAACATAAATGTCCGGCAAGCTGAACTAATTCGACAGGTCAAAGACGCAAAAAAATTGTTTTTTCGATCACCCTGTTAAACTTTATGAAACGCGACCCTGTAAAGTTTTGGAACTATCTATCTGAAAGGAATAAACCTGTGATCAAGATAAAAGTTAATGACGTAGTCATCAACGATGGTTAACTGATAGTCGAAAAATTCAACTTATATTTCCAATGTGTCTTTTCAAACAAAGATATCTAGAGCCCTGCTGCCGCTACCTCAGCACCATTGCATTACAATTCTATTTCTTTTAAAGGAGTGCATATCATATTACTAAAATTGAAAAATAGGCCTGTTATATTAGCGGAGAAAACGAACAGACACGACTACGACATTCGGCCATAGTGCCCGTCGAACCGCACCCTTTTCTCTCGTCTATATCTAACAGCCGCCGCTCAAGGGCTGGCCGGTAGGTTGCGGGATGCTTCATACCACATCTCCCCCTTTTAGGAACGAAACAGCTGAGGTGGTTGCAAGCAGCGGCCACTCTTGTTGTTGGCATGAGGGGTTTCTTGGCATACTTGTGAAGACGAGTCTCTCGTCGGGATTTTATCGGTTTATGGAACGAGATGTGTCCTGTTCCTCCCAACGGTGCCTGCATCGGTATCCACGATGTAGGATCTCGGCTCATATGCTGGCTGCTATAGAGAGTACCTCTCATTTTGAGGTGTACAACTCCAGACACCTGTACCATCCACGATGTCCGCCAAGTCACGAGCACCGTGGCGGCGGTTGTATGTCCTTTGTTGTTGTTCCCGACTTTGTTTCTCGAAGCTCTTCAGCCGGTCTAGGTCGGGGATCACTGGAAGCAGCATCTTGCTTGCTGTAGGTAAGTTTGACTGGAGGCGTCTTCCCATGAGGAATTCTGCAGGGCTGTACCCGTTTTTTAAAGGTGTCCTTCGATACGAGAGAAGTGCCTTGTAGGAGTCTCCCGTTTTTGACATCGATGTTTTGATGATTTTTATGGCGGCCTCCGCTAACCCATTGCTCTGGGGATAACGAGGGCTGGATGCGACATGTGTAAATCTGTACTCCGTATAAAATGTAGCAAACACGGGTGTCGCTACGCGGAAAACTGAGGACCGTTGTCAGAAACAACGAACTCTGGTGTGCCGTGATGAGCGAAAATTGACTTGCAGTGGGTCACAACTGCTTGCGTAGTCAGGCTCTGTAGTCGTGCGATTTCTGAATATCGAGAAAAGTAATCGGTCGCAATTAACCACAAGTGACCTTTATGGTAAAATAGATCCATTCCCACCCTCTGCCGTGGTATGTTAGGAAGTTCCGTCGGGAGCAGGGGCATTTTCCTGTTTGTTGACTTCTCAATGCAGAGATGACATCTTTTTTACTGTCTCTTCCACATTGTTTTGTAGTCCCGGCCACCATACTGAGCCTGTAGCTCTGGCTTTAGTCTTTACAATGCCGAATAGACCATCGAGTAGAATATGTAGGACTTCGGGTAGGCACTTGACTGGCCCCACTACCCTAGAAGCATAGAGAAGCAGCTCTTCCTCGACAGTGAATTGATGCCGTAACTGGTAGTATACGGTAGTAAAGTAGTAAGCTGGGCGAGTTGGTAAACGTTGGTAGTACGGTTTCCCGTCGTTGTCGAGGTCTCGCCGGCTGCGCCAGGCTCGTTGTGAATACTTTCTCAGGGATTCGCAGACGGTGTCTGATTTTTGGTGGTCAATATTCCGCTAAAGACATGCATCTTTGAATGATAATTTAGACCTGATATGGTGGACGAAAGCTCCAACGTCTCTTTCTACGTCTAGAGGAAAAGCCTGCGTTAGATGTGCCCTTGAGAGCGTGCCTGCGGCGAGAAGTTCTTTCTCTGGCACGTATATGATGCCGTAAGTGTACCTCATCATACGCATGCCGAACCGTTAGATTCTCGGGGAAAGGTCGTCTAAAGCCTTGCTTGAGAAAATAGGCACCAGGGGCTTGTGATCTGTCTCGAGGTTGAAGAACTTGCCCACTAGGTAATCACTAAACATCTCAAACCCAGACGAGCACTAGACCTTTTTTTTTTAACTTGCGCGTATCGTTTTTCGGTGTCGCTCAGCAGCCTCGAAGCATAAGCGATTACTTTATATTTGCTCCCTTCTTGTTTTGGTCTCAAAACGGCGTCGACTCCGTGAGAAGATGTATCTGCCGTCACTACAATTTCTTTTCCAGGGTCATAGAGTCCAAGGGCGGCTTGTGACGACGAAATCGCCTTCCACTTGTAAAACGCATCTTGTTGAGCTGGTCGCCAAACGAATTCTTGCTTTGTACTAAGCATAGAGCTGAGTGGTTGAAGACCGGTTGCTATGTCGGGAACCAATCTAGCCGGGTACGTTGCCACTTTACTGCGACTCTGGCCCAATGCAAGACGAATTCGTACGACATCGGCTAGTCGTCGGCATCCGCGACAAAAAAGCACTCCGCGAAACTCCAGCTCGACGCCGATTTAACTATTCAGAAGGCTCTGGAGTCAGCGAGGCAAGTTGAAAACGTCCGTCAGCTGCACGCCAAGCTGAACCAAGACGTCCACGCCGGCAGCAGCGTGAACAAGCTTGACACAAGGAGAATTTCAACTGGCCACTCATCTTGCTGGAGCGCCCGATCAGCAGGCAGTCCGGAATATAAAGTGCATGCTTCGTCCAAGACGAACAACCAGACACGACTACGATTGTCGGCCATATTGCCCGTCGAACCACACCCTTTTCTCTCGTTCATATCTACCAGTCGCCGCTCATGTGCTAGTCGGTAGGTGGCGGGACGCTTCATACCACAAAGTCCAGTAGCGGATTTGATAAAATTCCGAATGCCTTTCTTCGTAGATAGGCCGAATATCTTTCCCACTTTTTGGCAGTTATCTTTCGTGCCTCCTTTCGTTGATTTGCGCTTCCAAGTAACTGGCGCAGTGCACGCATTGTACCAATTCATAAAAGGGGTGATAATTAAGTCGTCATGAATTACTGTTATATTTCACTATGGGAACTAACGATATGAAACATATCGTTAGTTTCTCTCTTCTAAATTTCCTGGAAGAGAAGAATCTGTTAACTTTCTTTCAACATGGTTCTGGGGGTTATTCTGCCATTATCCAAATTGTCACAACAATTTATAAATTAGTAGCTACACTTGACAAGTCTTTAACAGGTCGATATTATTTACAGAATTTTAGCAAGGCCTTGTACAAGGTTCCAGATGGTAAACTTCTTTATAAATTAGACCATCTTGGTATACCAATATAGATTGTCAATTGGATAGGGTTATATTTGTCTAACCGTAATCAGTGGGTTCAAGTCGGTGACCATTTATCCGCTACCCTGGGTGTTTCCTCTGGTGTACCCTACGGTAGTGTGCTCTGTCCGTTATTATTTTTGGTTTATAAAAACGATACTGTCTCTATGGTGGACAGGAATGTGAATATTTGCCTATTTCCTGATCCTATTTTGTTCAAGAAGATATCCACTGCTGCTCAACAAACATTACTTATTTTTTTTTTTGCTTCTGTCAAACCGTGGTGTAGCAGATCGGCAATGCGGCTGAATTCCGCGATGACGGTTTGTTTACGTGTCATTAAATACAATGTCATATTAAAAATATTTGCACCTCTTTCAGGAAATTAGGATTTCTATGACGCAAACTTAAACATCCTCCAATCTTCGTTAAACTGAAAGCATGAACTCATTGGTAAGATTAGAACTTGAATATGTTAATATAATTTGGACTCCTATACGAAGAAAGACACGTCGCATCTTGGTAGGTTTCAAAGAATAGCCATTCCTAGATTTATGCAAAGTATAAACGGTCATACTCTCCAACCTTGTTGATGTCTACAAATAAAAATGTCGTTCAAAAAACGTAGAATGATTACAAGAATAAATTTTCTATTTTAATCATTAGAACAAACTTTGTAAGGACTCAAACTTATGCTTAACCCAACTAACTTCCAGGAAAACTAGAAATCACCATGAGTTTTCCCTTCCGAACAATATTTGCTCAAAAATACTTTTTAGTTTTCAGTTTTTTTCAACGCACTATATTGAGTTGGAAAGCCCTGCCCTACGTTAGTTTTATCTCCCATGACTTTAAGAAAGCACGCGATAATGTTTTTATTTTCATACTCGACATTGTGTTATTGTACTTTTATTACAATTCGTATTTGGGCGGTGATTGTTTATTCCGACTGTCCTTGTATAATGTACTGCTAATCTTCTCACCGTTAGTAATGTGTAAAGGTGGTTGAAATGTGTTTTGATATTGTGCATCTTGTATATGTACCCCCCACCTGCAAAAGCCAAATGAATGCCTGTAGTATGAATAAATAAATACTGATATAAAATATTGAGCGCAGCGTAGATTACAAGCGCTAGGAAGTAACACAAATTGCATTGACGTCACACGAGGGGTCATTGTGGTGACCTTGCTGCTAAGAAAGTTTGTTCTGCAGATCATATTTCGAACCACCAATTCTAAATTTTTTTCTGCAAATGACCACCAGGACAGGACGACAACGTCATGTTAAAACCATGTATATAGCTTCGCAAAGCACTTACGCTAAACGAATATTTTTGCTTCATCCTCCTTAAAGGGGTGCTGAAGCATAAATTGAAATTTTCAAATTTCGTTCGGAAACGGGTCAAGCAAGACGTGTAATAACCGTAATTCATAATCGCACGTTTGTATTTTGAACGATTGGCTATATTTTTCGTTCCAAACGGTGCACTCGAGCGAGCGCTCGAAGAGAAGCGAACGGAGGCGCGATGCGTCATGGGATATCCGGCGCAAACAAAAACAGAAAGAAGAGTTTCCCCGCATTCGTGACGTAGCAAGGCTGGCGGGATTATGAGCTTTGCCCTTGGTGGCGTTGTCAGCGTTGTGGTGGTGTCAATAGCGTCAGCGCGTTACAACCGAGCTGTTCGAAGTGCCCGTGGGGTGACGAGCATGTGGCTGGCCCAAGAAGCACGTAGCTTCCACAGCACTGTCAGCTTAGGGCTGAACGGGGTGGGAAAGCAACTTTTGTCCGAGTTTTGGAGCGACTGGCTAATCTTCTAGGGGAGAATGGCTGCATCCGGCTGCACAAACGAGGGTCCGAGAAAGAGGAGAGTCCACCCTTTCCGTCTTCTTGGACTGTTTGGTTCAATGCGCGGTTTGTGAGTTGAGGAGGAAAGCTAAGAAGGAAAATGTTGAAATGCCAAAGAGCGGCGCTGTGCAGAGGAATCTGCTACGTCACGACTACGTAGCAGATTCCACAACGTTGCTAGACTACCTCCCAAATAGGCTCCGCATGCATCCACCAGGTGCACATTGGAAGATCGTTTATTTAGCTTTAAAATTAGTTTTCTTGTGCCTTTCAACGGAAGACGGGTGTTTTTGAGGTTAGGCTGCAACATGCAACACATTCAAGCTGAGAAAATGAGCGCTGAAATTTGGTTTCCCTACCCCTTTAACCGGACTCAAAAGTAATGACCTTGGGAGTTTAGTTCTCAATGCGGCTTATGTTATCTATTAAAAAGACGGTCAAGCGGAGCTTTTGATTCAACCAAATACATTTGTTATCTCTGAATCTTGACATCAAACCAGACAGGTTGCTTTATTAGTGTTGAAAGTAAATGCGTATCAGGGCTGCTAAATAAAACGATTAACCTACGTTTACTTTATTATTATTATCATCATCATCGTCATTATTATTACTATTATTATTTCATTTTTATCACTTAGACGCCAACTTTTTAAAAACCAATTACTTGGTGGAAAGCGGGCACGTCTGTGGTGTCGGCATCAAGAGTAGAACAACGTCGAGATGTCAGTCCGTCAAAGTCTCATTGGCTCTATATCATCAAGAATTGTTAGTGCCTAATGTTATTAAATTTATTTCATTACACAGCTTGCAGAATCACGAGCAAGTCAATTTTTTGGTATATAATATATCATTGTCGTGCTAGTATGCTCTTTTATTTAATATAATCGCGATCAAGAGTGTGTAAGAGACCGTTCCTAATTTAGTAATGTTATAGGCCTCCATATCAGGTGAACTAACTGATTAATTAATCGTATAAGGGTCAGAAGTTAAGTGGTTAAGTAATCGACTTTATTCGATAGTCATGTTTTTACTAGATTCCAAAAATAATTTTTTATTAAGTTTACGCAACGCGAGATGTGTAAACACCGGACAAATTTAGATTGAAGGGACAATGAAGGCAATTTAGGACATCTTTTTGACGATTGAACTGGGTTCCAGGCACGTCTCAGGCCACGTTGCCCAAATTTCAGCCGAAACCGGCGCTTGTGTGCCGCGCAAATCAATAAAACAGTCGCGGTAATAATTGCACCGGGATCGACTGGGGCGACGCCCCGAGAGTTGCGGGAGAAGCCAGGAGAAGCGGAGCTCGCGTGACCGATGCGGGGCCAAGACGCGCGACGTTTGCGACGTCGAGCTGACGCGCGCCGTTTGCGACGTCGCGCGTCAGCGATTGGTCGCTGACGCGCCGCTTGTGACGGCCAGAACGGCCAGATCGCTGCCGCTCTCCCCTCGGCATCTCCCCGGCGTCCGTCCTTCGGCATGCGGGCCGCTCGTTGCCGGCTGTGCGGTCTCCGTCGGGTGATAGCAGAGGCCGCCACGCACGTACTCCCGTTCCGTTGGTGTTCGGTTACCGAACGGAAGCTCGAACTCGCTCGCGAGAGCGGCATTGCCGTCCATGTTGACAAATTCGGCGAAACGACCGCGCCACCGCGCTGCTATAACCCACCGCGGTAACCAGAGTCTCGACGCCCTAAATGCTACCGGTACCGACAATTCACATGTGACGTCACTCCGTACGTCACCTCCGTTTTCGAGGCCCAAAAACGAGAAACACAGATAGTTGAGTTTCGGTTTCTTCAGTTCTTTCGTAGGTATAGAAATATGCGTCACAAATGTCTATAAAAATTTAGGCAGTATGCCAGGTTCCCAAGAAGCCTAAAAACACAATTTAAACAAATTAAATTAAATCGCCTTCATTGTCCCTTTAAGAGGCAAGGCACAATATTGTTGGATGGGTTAACCAAATGTCACGGGTTACTCATTTTTACCTCACTATTTCTAAGGCAATAGTGTCACCAAGTTCGTAATTAGATAATCGTATTAGTTATACTTAAAAGATTCAAAATATATTGAGTAAAAAAAAAAGATTAGTAGAGATGGTTTTGGTTTTGCCAACATACGCTACCATTGCTGTGTAATAGCACGGATAACATACATTGCAAGCGCAAACGTTATACGCAGTTGATAGAACCGTTACGTATCTATTTTTTGTCACATAGAAACAAATCGCTTTACATTTTAATTATATTTTCTACTTGATTACCGAACACACCACATGCTTAAGCGCAGCATGCTGCAAGATGTACGAGATTTACGCGTGTCAATTACTCTCGAACCCCACTTGTTTCCAAAACAGCAAAAATCTTTAGAAATGCCGTTGTACAAATTTTAAGCCCTAGAATCTAAAATGGCTTCAGTTATGAGCCCCTTACACGAATAACTTCCAAACGCTCCATCCGTCCACAGAGGCTCTAAAACCAGTTTATCATAAGATTTATTCACACGATGCATCTTTTCAATACGCAAGGGTTTAACGAAACTGAGCTTTCGCGAATTCCGCCTGTTCCCACGTAGAGTTTGACGCGCGAAACCTGTGGCGTATTGACTAACGAATATTTTGACTAAACCGGGAATATCGCCTGTTTCAAATAAAAATGATATGAAGTACGCATAGTGTGAGGAGACAGACTTCTTTATCAATACCGATCCGTAAACTTCGTCGGATTTGGCTCACTCGGTTTGCTACGTCTGCCAAAACCGGAGAAAAAACGCAAACGTCCAGCAGACCGATGATCCCCAAGTATTTTGGACATTTTTGCACGCTAAAAGTTCAGTTGTACCCATTCATTGTATTTATATGTAGTGCTTTCACTCGTCATGACTGCAGAAATCTGCACCGTGACACCAACCCGTACTGCCCTCATCCCACGTAGGCACCGCTTCTCCGCGTGTAGTTCGCCGCCATGTTTGTCTTCCCTTTTCGGCTTTGGCCACTTTGGTTCGAGATACGGGAACGGCCAAAAATATAAAAAAATCAGGCTCCTCCAAAACGTACGGTGACCATATTCCTCAAGGTAGAAAACGGGACATCCAAGCGAGGGAGGGGAGGGGGGAGTCAAAGATTGAGATGCGGAGAAAACTTTTCGAAAACTAGTGTAGCGTTGCCAACCGAGATTCTACATGCGTGAGATATCCAATAACTCAAATAAATATTTCTACACACGCGTCTTCCCGAGAGAAAAAGTGTTTATGGGCAAGAACAGTTCCAAATTTTACTCTCTGGGTACGCATTTTAAAGTACCTACGGTTATTTTTGTAAAATATACTTGTAACGAGTAGGCACAGTTCGGTTTGCTTCAACTCGCTTGGTGCCAATTTCGAAACTATGCACTCCTGCGAAAACGGGACATGACTCTTTATTGGAACAACAAGACGGGACGGCAAAAGCGGACCTCAAGAACGGGACTGTCCCTGCCAAAACGGGACGTCTGGTCACCCTATCCAAAACTTCACTGAGCCTCGAAGTTCAGACGTTATAGTGCTGTCGAGCAGGCATTGGCAGCGTCCGCGTTTCTCATTCGAGTGATTGACAGGCGTTTGTGAGGTTTCAGCGAAATCTCGCTCCAGGAACGAGGAGCACGCGCAACCTTTTTCATATGCACGCCACTCTTTCGGTTGCGTTCGAACGGGGCATCTGTTTCCCGAAACCTGGTTCCGCGACACAAGAATCTACAACAAGGCGCATCGTGTGAATAGACCTTTAGAGTCCCTCTAAGTTCCAACCATGACTTCCCTGTGGTCGCAAGATTTCAATAAGGCGAGAGTTTGATGGCGCATTTACAATGCTTCAAATAGTGGATGATAAACTGCGACATGCAAGCCGTCTCGAATAATATTTTGTTGCCATTTAGAGGCTGGAGGCACGAATCTTTCAGCGGCTGGAGCGATGCGCTTTCTATTAAGAAGGAACGCGAAAAAAGGAGCGCCTGACATTGCAAGTTCGGTTAAAGCTTACTGCAGCCTTTCAACAGAACCGTTGGCGTTCATCTAGCGTACAGATAATAAATTACAATAACTGTATAGTGAATTATTGTTCTGGCGTAGTTAATATATGAGATTCCTTGGTAGATCTCAGTAATTGTCTTTGCACAGCTAAAAACAGGTACACGGGTAATTATAGTGCGTTTATTTTTATCTGAGGGGGGGGGGGGGACTGTTTCTTTCATTTTCGAAAAGGGAATAATCCGTGCTGGTACATAAAATTTCGAATGCAAAAGAAAAAAAACAACGAATAATACTACATGATCATAAGATCTATGACCACAAAACTTAGTCAAAACAGGATGCTATATAGTATATGCGCGTACACGTCGTAGTTGCCACGAGTCTTTAGAGTATAACTCATGTGTATGAGCGCAATGTCTGCCGAGCGCCCGATTTGCTTGTGCGTTGTGTAAGTGAAGCGCCTCGTGTGGGTATGGTGTGGTTCTTGACTGACCAAGAGTTGTGAATACAAATCTCGGCAGTGTTCAAAAAGGAATGTTTACACCGTAACAGCTCAGAGGTTTATTGCTGGAAGTAGAACACCTCTTCACCCCCAAACTTAATTAAGTTACTGTATCGTAATAAGAACATGGTCCTAATAGTTACCGTTAATAAACTATTTCATATATTAGTCTGAACACAACAGTCAGGCACTGCCACACAGTGAATGATGAAGGACGCTTTATATAGGGTTACCTCTAGATTGGGCGAGCATACAAAATTATAAAGAATAGAGGATCGACGGTGTCGTGAATCCAAGTTCTCGCCTTTTGAACATAAGCGCCGGTTGTTGGGGTAAATGTTGCACAGGCGAAATGTACAGTCCCCAGACACCCAACACCTATGCATGTACTAATAATTCATAAACGTTCGGGGTTGCAGTGACATATTCTGTGCTGCTTGTCCCACCTTTTTCCTGCAGCCATACTTGAAACTATTACTATGCATATTGACCGTTTATAAAGATATCTTGTTTTTCTATGTTAAAGACGCCTTTTCGTGGTGTGTTAAAAAGCTTGTGCCGCGTAAGTTTACTCAGGGCCAGTTTTGATTCTCACCTTCATAAAGGAGAATAACCGACACTTGTATTCACACGCACGTGTCGTGTATTCAAGGATTGTCCTCATTGCATCCACTGCATGATTCAATAGCTCCGCCCTTTTGTTGCACTGGAATCTCTTTGCTGAGCTCAGTTGACAGCAAATAAATGGCCGGAAATACGCATTGCTCAAATAATAATATCGCATCGACTACATTGTGCTGACAAGAGCCAGAGATCCAAACGACAACGAAGGGTGGTATAGGACGTCATTCACTACGAGAAAAAAATTGAGCCAAGAACAAGTATATTAAACATAAACTGCAAGGGACTGACATATGAATCACTTAATGTCAGCTGACGTTTACGGCGTGATATACGCCATACATATACGCCGGCCACATAGGCACACGTGCGTGGGCGGCAACGCCTTCTATTTGGCCTGTACCTAAAATTACAAATATATATATATGTATATATATATATATATAACTGAAAAGAAAAGAAAACCCTTGGTGAAAGCAGCAACAACGGACGGTTTATTCTTCGACGTTTCGGCCGGAAAAAAAAAGTTCACTTGTTCCAAAACAACTATTCTATATGTGATGTGGACCGATATATAAAGATAATCAATCACATTATTCAACAGGATAACTGATTGTGTAGAGTGCAGATATATTTATCGCCGCCTCGGGTGTCTATTGTGTGCTGCCGAGTTTGATCATTTTTCTCGAGAAGAAATATTTACAAGCCCCTTGGGTGTCTGTGTTCTCGCCAGGAACACATCAAATATCGCTCTAGAAATCGCACTTCGAGCGAACTCTTTCTTCCCTTTCGAACGCGATTATATTTCACCTTGCTTCTCAACGGCGTCTTTAAAGGGAATTCAGTGATTTCGCGCAGTTTTATCTGGTTCTCAGATATATTACACGAAAGCACTAAGAAGTCATGGCCATTTTGCCAAAGTTGGACGCTTTAAAAGTAAATATGAGTTAGATGAACTGTACCGCCAACTCGTCCAACTTTCCACCGGTTAACATTTCCCTTGTCAAAACGTGCTTGGCGGGAAAGCTGGCGCGCGGACTGCTTTATGGTTTTAATTGCCGAAACGTACGTATCAGGCGCTCACATGGAAACTGTTCATCATAGCTGCTTTACAAGTGTCCCTGAGTGCAGTTTCGCTGATCATATATCCTATCAATTAAACTAGTCTGCTTCGTTAGTACTGTCCTTCAACAAATAGTTGCAATATTTTCACGAGGTAAACATTGCGGGAAACTAGTTTGATGGTCCTTAGATCAAAAGGTAGATGAAGTGGTTCGGAAAAAAAATTGTTTCTTGCATTTCTTTATTGTAATTCAAAGCGAAGTCGAAGGCTCGAACTTAAACAAACACAAACACATATGGTAAACATGAAAGTAACCGGGCATTAATTCCGCTTGGTTGTCTTGGCAGACAACAGATCGCGTCGACAAAGGCAACAAATGTTATGACTTTGCGCTCTTGACACTGGTTGACTAGTTTCATCGGCACGAAATGGCTGCGTTCAGACACAAGAAGAAACAAGGTGTATTCCGTGATAAAAATAATCAAAACAGGGCAAAAACGACACGAGGAAAAGTAGGACACATTATTATTCACCGAGGGGCATAAGTACACAAGCACACACCTTCCTGTAGTACGTGCGCTCGAAAACGAGATAGCGAGTCCGTTGTGACGTAAATAAGACCGACTTTTAATCTAGCGCCAGAGAACAAGAAAGGCAATCTTACCTTAATTCGCTCGGGAAGTCGCCTCGAACGTGACTCGGCGTTCATCTCCCCCATTGACGACGCCTATCCAATTGGCTGAAGCACGATACGGCAACCCTGACCGAGCGGGTCACTCAGACGTGCTCATGCGAGAGATGTCGCTAACAAAGGATATGGGGCGCGGAATCTAAACTGGTAATGAGGCACGCTCTGTACGGCGCTGCCGGGAAAAATTAGCGCTCATCAGTTGCGCGCGGAAACGCTGCCGCGATGAGCACTCGCTCCACTGCACGCCCGGGCAAGCGCCTGGGATGTGGGGAACGCCGCTCGAAATAGTTTCAGCTTTAATTGAGCCCCCGAATATGCGCCAAAGCTGCGCGGAGGTGCAGCTGATGAATGATGCGATCACTCGCACGCGTGAGATGCGTCCGTGGATTATTCAATGAAAGACAGGAACCGAACACTGTTAACCAAATTACCGAAGTCAGATTTATGTGTTTTACGTGCCAAATCAACCAAGGGCGTCCGACACGCCCCTGCGGTGAACTGGATATTAATTTCCCCCACCTGATCGATTGACGTGCAACGGAAATCTGAGTTACGCGGTGGAGCCTTCTCCGCATTCAGCGTTCGTCAAGGCCCATAGGTGCCCTCGTGTATGAACACGTTTTAGTGCGGAGCGGCGTCTTTGCGGCCAAAAGTGGCTGCTTGCGGTACAGCGCGCGCCGCCCTGCAGCGCCGTACCGCAAGGCTGCGATGGTTCCAGCTGGACACAAGTCGCGGTGATCAGCGGGATTGCATAAAAAGAACGGCCACGTCGGCGTTGTCACCGGGTGCCGCCATGTTGCCGTGGATTTCGCTTACTATTGTCGTGCCAGCAGGCCACCATAGCGCGTTTTTATTGAGCTCTTGACCACGGTCGACTGCTATTCAACGCAACTGTGGGCACAAGCTTCGTCCAAACGCTCTCCGCAAGGTTCTGCAGCCGCCTTCCACTACTAAGACATCGCGCTCAAACGAAAATGTGTGTATGTGCCTTCAGATTGCGGTCGCTCCGGTCGTAATTGGAGCCCGCTCTGTAGGGATCCGTGAATAGGCGCTTTACCTTGGAGCCACCTATAGACGGCTAGAAGGTTGACCTTCCTCTATACCACTTTTCTCCTTGCAGTGGACCGCAGTGTAAGCTAGGAGCCATCCCAGCCAATAGTAGCGCTGCTGACGTTTCACGTGACTACTCGCCCCGCTCACGTGACCTGACGCTCACGTGACACCCACACGGCATTGGGTTGGGTCTCATGATTCGTAGCGTCCTCTGAGGTTCATTGTAAGGGGAAACGGATCATAGCCTGCCGTAGATCGCCGCCGACAGCATCGCTGCTATCCACGGAGGACGAGACGCGAAACCAGACGTGCTATACGTGGTGCTTGTCACGGCATTTCACAGGGTCAAGCGACGGTCAAGTAATCCCTCCCTGATCGTGCCAGACCCATATTTGGGGTTAGAGCTTTTTTATATCATTCTAATTTCGCAATATCTATTCAAAAATCGTCGTAAACATTAGGTTGACCCGGTGACTCCAAATTTGTGGGTCGCGACAGGATGAGCGGGGGTCGCAAAACAGCTTGCGAACTTGACAAAACAATATAAACTTGGCTTGTCTGTGGGGTTGTTAATAAAGGCAAATAACAGGTGGCAGCTCCCCGTTATTATTATTATATTCGACGATTTGAATCTAAGCCATGCTGGAAGATTTTTTTATAATTACTCCTAAAAAATGTTCCAGATCCTAATTGACCAAGAAATGAAAGAGGCACTCAATATGAATCTATTGCAGGAGCCGCAACCTTGTGCATGATTCAAACTGCAAAGCCCCAGGCGGTTGGCCGCTAACCCCCATACACACACACAGACACACACAAACAAGAACATTGACAAATGAAGCCCTTATGTTTTGCGTTTTTTAAAGATAAATGGTCAAATCTGTTGTAGTGATGTTGACACAGCGAAATATCAATCTGCCGAAGAGATAACGCCTATTTTGCCATGTATAGCTACAGAAGCAACTTTTGCAGTGTTTTATGCCTAAAAACCTCTATAGCTAAGGCCAGCATACCCTACAAGCCAGTTCAGGAACAAACACCAGTAATTCCTTCATGCATAAATTAAGCTTGCACAAGCCAAAAAAAAACAAAAAAACATAACCCCCTCAGTTAAATTCACTATTTTTTGTCAACATATGTATTCGGAAGTTCGGCGCTTTGAAGTAAACTGCGCTATTTTTTTCATATATACTTCATATCTTCAAGGAATTCCAGGGATTTTTGAATAAGTACTGCAGAAATATTTCAAGGCTACTCGTTTAGCATTATTTTATTAATTACAACCACCATATTGTAGTCACGTAAATCATTAGATTTGGCATCACAGAGGTGTCAATAACTTACATTGCAGAAGAAACAGACTAATTCCGGCGCAACAAAACTGACAACTTAGACGCTTCTCAAGATGTTGACGCTTGAACATGCTGTAACGATTTCAAGCAATAACGAGAGGCTACGCCTATTAGAAGAGCTTTGCTCACTGGTGATTGAGGACTGCCGTATCTTTAGGCCGAAACAGAACAGTTGTAGAACAAAAAATAATTATTCAAGTGCAGCTTGATATTTGATTATTGACACAGGAACTAATGTGCAACTACGAATGCGAATATGGCATGAGTTCTAAACGCATCGTTGCATGGTTACCATAGTTCCTTGTGGGCGGGTCTCAATGTAGGGTCTTGCAGCACTACCAAATCTATTAAGACGCTAATTTGTGAACTACCCTCAAAAGAATCTTTTTATTCTTGACTACACCTAAATTTTATGGTTCCAGTGGTCTAAAACACACAGTTGTCTTTATGGACGAAACAGCAAACCTATACCCCTGGCACAAGAATAATTTTAATTTAACCTGCCGGTAATATTACAATATTTAACATTCACTAAGAGAAGATAAGATGGTTGGCTGAACCGGATATAATGGTTCGGTTCACCAGAAATAAGCACTTCTCAGCTAACACCCCAAGCCGCTCCCTCCCCCCTCCCAAACCGGTCATTCACACGCTCACACAAATGCAAAACACTATTTCCTGGAAAATCACTTCTAAAAGTCACCCAAATTGCATGTTACAACACCTGGTCCTTCATGAGACTCAAAATGTATCCTTGCGTATTCTCACCCGTCTTATTTTACGACGGCGACATATCAGAGGGCAAACGTCGCGATAAAAACATTATGACGCCAATTCACCATGTGCACGTAACTGCAGAATTATCAAAAACATTTGGTAGCTCTTCCAAAAGAACAAAAAAAGTATAGTATTTTTATATATCGACAAAGCCGTGATAGGTATAATTTTGTTTCACGAGGAAAGTAGGGGATGCTTACTAGTCTCATCTTTCCCTCTACGCCACATCATGTCTGGCGTCGCCATGTCCTTCCTTTGTAATGTTTCCTTGTGTTGTTATTTCTGAAGTTTTCTCAGCTAACGATGTCTTCACTCTAAAAAAGCCCGTCCGTCTACTTTCCCGCACAACACTCGGAGAGCCAATCACCACAACTGACGGAGGCAGTTTAGCGAATGACCATGCCGAAACATATGTTTAGACCAAAAAACGCAGTTTGAGTTCTGACATTAAGCAATGGAAGCGTGACGTTTTGCATTGCGTAATATCACAACTCGGAGTGCGTTTTTTGTTCTAAACAAACGTTTCGGCATCGTCATTGGCTGAGCTGCCTCCGTAAGTTGCGGTGATTGGCTCTCCGAGTGTTGTGCGGAAAGTAGACCACGGGCTTTTTTAGAGTGTTCTCAAGGCTTATCAAAGTCCTCTCTTTTGCGTCTTCTGTTTTGCTCTTGTTAATGCTTTTTTACAGTTGCGTTTTTGTCCTTTTAGGGGGGGGGGGGGGGAAGCGGGGGAATCAGAGGGGTGAGGGGAGGGGGAAGGGGGAGGGGCGGGGAGAAGTTGACGGGGCATGCGGAGCAGGTGATTGGCAGCCGGGCGTGCAACGCTTTTCTTTTCAAGGCTGAAGCAGAGTAGCCTCATTAAGAATGCAATTCTGCGTTAAAAACAAAGCAAACAAGAAACTCAAGAGTACATGGATTGCTTTATTTTAACGGCCATCTCATCTCTCCTCGACCTGCCTAAGTTCTTAGAGTCTTTGGAGTGGGAGTCCATGGCACTTTATAACATGTTCAAGACCAGATAAAAATATTGACTCTCCTGGGTGTCGTTTGTTCATCGTTTACGGCATGACGCCTTTCCACTTTCTGCGACTCTTTTCTGTGCATGTGTCGGAGCAAAATGTGGGAGAGGTGAGCGGCGCACCCCGTTGAGGATCACCGAGTTCTTTCAACATCTCCTAGAAGAGAAGGCCGTAGCGCTCCGAGTGGTTACGTCACAATGGCGGAGGAAGGAAGTCCATAGCGCAACTACGTGAGAAAAATTTTCTGGCATCGACGTGAAAAAAACGTTTCTTGTCGAGCGGCGCGGGGTGTTCGTGAGCGTTTATCTGACATTATATATATGTTTTAAAAGCGCAGTATTGTACAATTTATTATATATATATATATAAACATAATATACAACGCGCTATCAAGGTTGAAAGTACTAATTTTTTATTTATGATTATCCCCGTAACCGCGGGACTACGTGCAATCCCGCAGATCCCCACACTTTTCGAATGAACCGGTCCGCTGCGACGTTTTCTTCCTCGTACGGGCTCCGATTCTGGTAAATTTACGTTGTGTGTGAGCTGCTGACTGTCTAAAAAGGAACCCTGAGACTTTCAGAAGGGAAGGGAACCGAAAAAAATCCAGTCATCGCTGCAGGGAGCGCACGCGAGCAAGAGATGGGTCGACGACGTTAAGCTGGTTAAGCCTCCCACACTGCTGCCGCCCGCTGCTCTCTGTGTGTGTGTGTGTGTGGTTCTTTTGATCCTTCCCGTGGTTTCTTGATCGTCACCGCAGTCTCGGGTAGTTTTTTTTGTGTTCGCTTGATACTACGGCATTTACGTGGATTCGCGGAACAAGTCCTGCTACGGTTTGAGTGACATGTGTGGCAACCAGCCAACGATGACACTGGTCGATTATCGATAGACCTCTCTTTCGACAGAGAGAGACCTAAAGTTCGTGTTCAAATGTTTTCGCCACGGCTATTGTGGGACGTGTGGATACGATCGACAGGTGAGTAACA
>JAZHYW010015227.1:0-10321 GCA_037355805.1 Ixodes ricinus
GGCAACGAGAGCTGCAGGTAAACTGGCCGTCTCTTCGCAAAAGCATTCCGGTATCGCATGTCGGATTCACCCCCCCCCCCCCCCAGACCTAAAAATGCCTAGAAGAGTGGCTGTCTTGCGATCGTGGCAGTCGGAGTGGAATTTAGAGGTAATAAGCTTCACACCATCAAGCCAGACCCTCGGTACCTGGGAAACTTGCTCACAATAAGAAGAGAGATTCCACGAGGTCCTCCTATGGCGCCTGAGCATCGGCCACACCTACCTTACACATAACTACCTGCTTACTGGTGGTGAACCTCCATCTTGCGAGCGCTGCGGGGAACCTTTGACTTTGCTTCTTCGTATTTTATTTCTTTTTGTTATGGTCTTCGGCAGCAGCACAAATTCGTTTTGTTTTTTCCGATCTTTTCAAGCATCGCATTTCATATTTCACGCTGGCTTGCTACTCGGTGAGCGACCACTGATCTCATTCAAACGTCTTTTCGATTTTCTTGAAAAATATCGGTTTCTTAATCAAACTACTGGGTGATTCAAGGAGCGGCCAGGCTCTTTAAATCGACCGCAAAATTCGGTTTCTTAACCTATCGCGCTACGACTTTGTGCAGCGTTGCCCACAGATGGTGCATTTTTTTTTGTAAAATTTGCAAAGAGCGAATTTACTTGAAGAAAAAGTAAAGAAAGAAAAAGGCTTAGCTCCTATGGAAACGCAGCGAAGCCACCGGTCTTCAAACAACACGGCGCCGTTTCGCACGGGAGACAAGAGATGGCGCAAGCGGTCGCGACGCCAACTGCCGCCAACGAACGAGCATACAGCGCCGAGAGCCGGCGTCTTTAGCAGACGATCTTTTCGACTCAAAAGCGGCGCGAGCTTTTCTGATATCAGTTGCCAATGCATTATTTTATCATCCTTACTAATAAAACATATTGAATGGACACATAATCGATTAAAAAATGGTTTGTCGGGATATTTTGACTGTTTTTTTTCGGGGTACTGATGTCGTCTGCTTTGCAGTTCCTTGTTACCGCGCCTGTTTTTGTTTCTGCGACTGTCGCCGCCTGCGGAACGCGCGCCGCTTTTGAGTCGAAAAGATCGTCTGCTAAAGACGCCGGCTCTCGGCGCCGTATGCTCGTTCGTTGGCGGCAGTTGGCGTCGCGACGCTTGCGCCATCTCTTGTCTCCCGTGCGAAACGGCGCCGTATTGTTTGAAGACCGGTGGCTTCGCTGCGTTTCCATAGGAGCTAAGCCTTTTTCTTTCTTTACTTTTTCCTCAGGTAAGTTCGCTCTTTGCAAATTTTATAACAAAAATAAAATGCACCATCTGTGGGCAACGCTGCACAAAGTCGTAGCGCGATAGGTTAAGAAACCGAATTTTGCGGTCGATTTAAAGAGCCTGGCCGCTCCTTGAATCACCCAGTTTAGGTGACATTCACTTGACGTCACTCGCTAGGTGCGCTGGCATCGGCCACCACGGTCGCCATCTTCGAGGTCTCCTTCTATCCCACGTAGGTGTCAGGTGTCGTCTGGCCGGACCTTTCAGCGTGGGTTAGCAGCATTTTACAACTTTAAAGGGTCTTTTTGGCCGAAACTAGGAGTTATTCTTAGACTTTGGTGCTTTTGAAGCGCCGTAGGAATATTTTTTGTGTGTTTTAGTTCGTTTTTGTCGCTATCGGACTTTTCCACCGCGGCCGCGTTGCTCCATCGGCTCCATGCAGCGCTCCGTGTCGCGCGCCGTGCCCACGGCGGTAGCTCTTTTGCAAGAACTGTAATTTTTCTACTTTGGGGCTTTTGTAGCACGGTGTGATTACTCTTTGTTTTGTTTTGCTAGTTTCCTTACTGTTTTTGTTTTCTAGCGGATTTTCTGCACTACGGCCGTGTAACCGTGTTGCTCCATCGCCTCCGTGTCGTACGTCGTGCCTTCGGTGTTCGTTCCTGTGCAGAAACATACCGTGCGGCTCACCGAGTGCGCAGCTAATGGAAAATGCGCCGCATTTTTCATTAGCCCAAACGATTTAAAAACCGCATGCAAGCGATTTGGCGAGCGACGAGACAAGCGACGGCGACCCGCTTCGCCTGTCGCTCGGTCACTCGCGCGACGAGGCAAACCGCATGAAAGCGACGGAAGCAAACGACCAAGGCGATGAGCGCTAAGTTTTCTAGAAATCCAAAAACCGAGCTACGCGACGAGCGACAGTGAAGGGTGAACCGCATGTAAGCGATTTAGCGAGCGACGGCGACAGCGACGGGAGTCGGCGACGAGCGACGGAGATTTCTCACGGTCGCTCGTCGCGTCGTTCGGTTTTTAGATTTCTAGAAATCGTCGCTCATCGCCTTGGTCGCTTGCTCCCGTCGCTTTCATGCGGTTTGCCTCGTCGCGCGAGTGACCGAGCGACAGCGAAGCGGGTCGTCGTCGCTTGTCTCAGTCGCTCGTCTCGTCTCGTCGCTCGCTAAATTGCTTACATGCGGTTCAGCCTTTACACACGGTACTCGGCGGCAACAAAGTGAAACATTAAAACGGCCCGCCCCCGAGATAAACTGTTTTCTCTTTTCTGTTCAACGAAGTTTCTTCAACGATATGAAATTAGCACACACTACCAACGGACGACCGCGTACCCAAGCCAGTCAAACGTCAAACCGCGACCTCGAAGATGGCGGATCGACGGTGGCGCTCCCTGGCAAAATCGAACCTGCAGGCTCAGTGAATACCACCTATAGAACTACCCCTCATAGTTTAATTCTACTCACACTTTTTATTGGCGTACCTTGTTTGGCGCAGTATGGCCATTGATGTTCTTGCGCCATTTGAACCGTAATGAACGACAACAACCTGGTGTTTTAGTCCCACTCCTGAACCGAAATATAGTATGCCCTGCTAGGAAGAAGAGGCAAATGTCCTTGGTGAACATTTCGAATTTTTCAAGTTCTCAACGTTATACTCGGCCATTTCAGAGACACGAGCTAATAGTGGAGAGAAAAAGGCAGTTCCTGTTTTAGGTGGCTTGCAAGAACCCTATAATTCGCTATTTACACTTTTTGAACTACATCTGGTACTTCTTTCGTCCAAACAGACGGCTCCTGGCCAGACGACATTCATTACAAATGCTTCAGCACCTCCATCCATCAACTCTTGAGCTTGTTTTATATTTTTTCAACCGAATTTGGCTTGAAGGTTGCTTCTCTTCATCTTGGAAGGTGGCTATCATAATCGTTGAAGCCAGAAAGGACCCCACCGGTACGTCTAGCTTTAGGCCGATAGTGCTCATGTTGTTTTTCAAGGACACTTGTTCAGAGTAATAAACGAAACTCGAACTACTTTCAATCTATCTGAGGCCGGAAGCAGTTCAACTGTAGGTTGCGGTGCGGCAGCACAAAGCTACTCACACCGCAACCTGTCTTTCGTTTAAAACGCGTTCCATTTCTGTTTTTGGAGAAGTGCGGGGGGCAAGGGGGGGGGGGGGTTTAAGGGGGGAGTCGGGAGCCGTACTTAACAGGCGAAGAGCCGCAGCTTGCCCCCCCCCCCCCTGTTGTAGACTATTAGTAAAGCTAGATATTAGTTAGCTTTTTTTTCAAATTTTCCCCCCCCCCCCCCCCCCCGAGAGAGAGAGAGAGAGAGAGAGAGTATACATTCTGAAGCTTATTAAAAATAAAAGGCACATAATGTGAACGTACGCGTGTACATAACGCGTAAAACATGCGAGGGGTGACAAAACGAGCTGTTTTGACGAAGGTTTCCATTCGAAAAAAAAGGATGTTTAAAATCATCAGACCCAAAGTGGCGAAGCATGACAGTTGGTACACAAACAGAATGAACATTTGGCAGTTGTAGAAGTTTTGAAAACATGTACTTGGGATGACAATTCGATTTGGTATCCAACACACATCGACGGACTCTTCAAGAAATACGAATGATCTTGCATTGCCACAGCTCTTCACAATTACCGAACAATGTGATACCGTACCTTATGACCATTTCATTCATAATTCATTCATTCGTTTTTATTTTCCGGGCATATGAACGGCAGTAGCCTAAGTAATGATGCACAGAGTCAAAAGGGCACACAAGAAATGTACGGCAAGTGCAACAGCTAATATCTATAATGGGAGAACAGGAAATAAATAATATTTATAATATTCGATCAATCAATCAATCAATCAATCAATTTTATTGGGTGTCCAGGAACAACCATTTGGTCTTGGTACTGGCACACCGGACATTCAAACGCTTAAAAACAAGGAGCACACTCACATTACAAGATAAAACATGAAAATTATAACCAGACAAAAACACACAAACATCAGAATCAGAGACACATAAAATTAGAAGGTAAATATTTATGTTGGAAGTTCATACGTTGGTGCGCCGTGAAGATGATGTGTATAGTCTGGAGAGTACATCACGCAGAAGAGAAGAAAAAGAAAGTGTAAACTGACGAAGTTTCTTGCAAATATTAGTGGCCATGTAGCCCTCATACCATTTGTAATCATCATAGGGTAGTTCAAAAGTGATAGTAAAATGTCGGTTACATGAGCTTCAAGAGTAAAACAACGTGTCTACAAAGTCACAAGAAAGAATAAAAATATCGTCTGAGATTCACTGTAACATCTGAGTACCTTTCAGCTCTGCCTTAATTGGAACAGGTTTTTGATTGAGTGGTCGAAATTCTTTCGGCTGGAGTCAAATATGTCCAGTTTTTCAGCGTAACGTTGTAACAATCCAATAACCTGGGAATTAGGCATAAATGACTAAATTTTCTAGATGTATAAAAAGGTGAATTGAGTCTTGTAGGTACTCTAGGAATCCTAATATTCACTTCAGATAAGAGACTTGGGGAGTCAATTAGGCTGTGAAGGGTTTTAAACAAAAATACCAAATCCGCTTTTTCTCTACGTCGATGTAGGTCAGGTAATCCAACACGTTCCAAAAGGGCTTCATAATCCAAAGTTTGCTCATCTCTAGCCAAATAGCGATACTTAAAAATTGAGATGAATTTGTGCTGCACCCGTTCAATTCTCAGTGAATTGGTTTTACAGATTCCGTTCCACACCACCGACGCATAGTCTAGCTGCGAGCGGCACAGTGAGCAGTAAAGGGTTAAAAACGTGCATGGATTGTTGAATTCTCTAGTCAGGCGACACAGAAGGCCAAGCACTCGTAAAGATGCGCAAACCATTTTGCCCACGTGAACATCAAACCTTAGGTTTGAATCAAACACAACACCGAGGTCTCTTATTTCGGTTACACGAGTCAATAAGTCCCCCTCAATTCGATAAGGAAAACCGACATTTTGAGTTTTCCGAGAAAATGTCAATACTTTGGTTTTTGAACGGTTCAGACGGAGCCTGTTTTCTCTACACCAATTGCTGAATCTGTTCACGTCTGCCTGTAGTCTTACGCATCGTGAAAAGTTCGTATTTCACGGTATATTTTATTGCCATCAGCGTACTGAAAGACTAATAAGTGTGACTTAAAGAGAGGGATGTTACTGATAAATATAGAAAAGAGACGAGGGCCTAAACATATCCTGGAGGCACCCGGAGTTCATTTTGTACGTCGTGGAGGTCCTATTATTAACTTGTAGAAAACCTTTCTATTCAGCAGACAACTTCCAAACAATTCAACAAGACGGAGAAGAAATGCTCAGAGTAAGACACTCACTTTTTCGCTCCTCCTGTCAACAAACACATTATCAGTCCGTCTACCTTCAATCTTGGCCAGAAACTGTCTACGAACTGCAGCCCTGTCTGGCGACAGCGCACCGATTACAAATGGGGAGCCGGACTCCACTGTGAGTTGCACGAAACATCGAGTGGCACCGGCACTGTCTCCAAAGATGGCGACCACCAGTAGACATCCAGTGACACCGGATGTGGCATTCCACACAAGAGACTGCGTTCCGCTGATACCGAAAATGACAAGACAATAACGGCACGGTGTCGATCTGAAATTTTAATCGGTTCGCTTCAGGTTCGGGTTCACGGCTTTCGGTTCAGTTCCGGTTCAGTTTCGGGGAGCAAAAATAACGGTTCAAACCGGTCCGAACCGGTTGAAACTGGTTTGAACTGCTAAATTAAGAATGCATTTTCCGCGTTGTTCTGAACATAGGCACTATTTACGCAGTGAAACCATTCACTATGTAGTTTCTCCTATCGTCCGTATGATCCCCTTTTATTTTCAGGTGCCCAAAAATATAGGAAATCCGTAATTTAAATTCGGCGCAGAATTAAATGAAAATATGCATTAGAAATACAAAACGTCGTGTTAATACGACTCAACATCCCTTCGTTTAACAAAGTCACATATATTTTACCTGAATCAAAATGTTTAAGTATGACCGTAAGAGTTGAGCTTGTTGGTACATACCTGTAATTAGATCAGCTTGAACTTTAGAGCTATACCGTCCTTTCCTGTCCTCGCGTTCTTAGTGTTTAAGTAACTGCTCTAAAGTTCAAGCTGATCTATTTACAGGGTATCAAAATGTTGCCGCGAAGTGTGGTAGGTCGAATAAAATACCCGTGATTGGTACAATTTTGTGTCGCAGTATTAAAAGTTAAATCGTGGTTGTGTCCCTAAACTAAGGAATTAATTACAGCACATAAGATCATGAAATAGGCACCTCGTCGCCATATATGTAGGGCTCCGTGTTTTCGGAGTTTATTTTTCGTGAAATTCGGAGGGTGTTTTTCGGAGTTTATTTTTTAGCAAAAATTCGGTGTTTATCGAAGTTTACTCTTCGTAAATTTCTAATTCTCCGAAATTCGGAGATTAATTTCCGCAGTGTTTCCTATTAAAAATATAATAAATAATAACCGGATGCAAACGCATGCCAGATAAAAAATAAAACGCGTTTGTGTCAATTAAGATTTCTTCAGTTGAATTTGGCGTTGGTGTCATTGGCAATACTATTTGTCCCACGACAAAAGTCGTACACAAGTGTTGCTTCAACAAACGTGTCGAAAGCTTAAAATCAACAAACTTCCGAGGTAGCACAAGGAAGCTCGTAGTCATCCCATCAATCTATCCCGCGGCCGCGCGAGTTGTGGAGGGGTTAAGGATGTAATGGAGAAGTTTCAACTGCCCCTCTTCCCTATTTTATGCAATCTCTATGGTCCATAGCTTTCACTGTTACCCCCAGAAACGTACCTTCTCCTTTCTTCTAATACCAAATCCTACTGCCCAAACTGGAAACCAAAAGAGTGGCTTTTGTCGTTACACGAATGGTGCGATGACCTGTTTCCCTGAACCAACCTTGACGAGACAAGCCGCAAGACCCCTTTTGACAACGGTCCAAGGCTTGAAAGATAATTATGGTGTCATTTTCCCAAAACCACTAATCCTGCGCTGCCAAAATTGGAAAAAATCTACTACCACTCCGGAGTTTATTCGATAAATCCGATGTGACAAAAATTTTACCGGCGGGTGTTTTTCGGAGTTTTTTTGGATTTATCCGAAAACACGGAGCCCTACATATATGTAACGAAATATGGTTTACAATATACGTTTCACAAATATATATTACGAGGACGGCAAAAACTGAGCTAAAAGAAATAACACGTTCAAATGTCATGAAAGTTAAGACAATCCCTTTGAGTCTATCTTTTGCAAAACACTGAGCGGTAATCACAACACTTGTTATTCTACCCAAACACTGTTTACACTCAGCACTGTGATGCATGCGAATAATCATGTAAAAAGGAGTAATCGAAATTGTTCACTTCATTCTATATGCACCATTGCACTCAGATCGAATCTGGCCCAAGATAGCGCTTTCCCAAGTGAACATTTTCTTATACGGGATAACTGGAATAGCCCGACTGTTTAAGTTTTGTACTTGACAAGATGCCGATCATTCCAATTCGAAAGTAAGCATCACCTTATAACTGATAATTTTAACGCGATATGGTTAAGGAGCTCGTGTCGCAGAGAAGCCAAAGGGCTGTATAGAATTTATGCTGGAAGTAATCCTAATGCCTCTCGATAAAAAGAAGCTGGACTGCAGAAGACATCACTAAACCGAAGCAAGGATCCATTGAGGCTCAGCGTGCGCATTGTGCGAATGAGACGCCAGAAAGGGAAGAGCAGCGTTTGGCTGGATAGAGAAGCAATGTGTTCTTTTCCTCTAGGCCAGAGGGCGGAGTGAGGGAACAAGGGTCCACTCAATTTATACAGAAGAATTTGGTCTTCGTAGAAGAAAGCGTTCGAAATGCAGCATTTCGGCACAATCTGCAGCGAAGCACCGCAGAAACGTAGCTTCATTTTGTGTACGTATAAATTCAATGACACTGACAAAATGTCGAAACGCCGAAACGCTGCTTCAAGCAGGTGGTTGGCTACCCGCGTCAACCGCACCTGTTTCCGGCGGTGTTGAAGGAAAACCTGGAAGGGGCATATCCGCTTGAAAAAGCTCCGTGTCAGGAAAACTTGGCAAGTGCCGAACGCTACGGCCCGCTCGAGCAGATGAAAGCGAGGAAGGGAAGCACGTGACCACTTCTCCGCAGGAGTGCACTCAGACGATAAGTTGTCATGTGTCTCGCTCCGACGCTCTGATTGATTCGCTGGGTCCGTAGTTATCGTCGCTCGTAAGGTTATGGCGAAAAAGACAAATTATTGAAGAGCGGAAGCGTCATCGAGGAAATTTCCGCAGTTCTCCGTTGTTGTTGCATCGGAGGGCAAAGCTGAAGAGGGCTGAAGAATCATCGACGGATGCTTTTGGGAGTTTGCTCACCCCTTACCACTGTTGAAGAGGTGAGTGATGATTTTTCGGTCGTATTTGAATGGGCCCTCGGGTGAATATCGAATGTATCAGTAGACGATGGTTATTTATTTATCGCACACTGCCAGATGCACGGACAGTTAGCGACAGGGTCACAATCCTCATGCATCGTACAAAAGACAGTCTGCATACAGATTCGAACCCGAGTCACCGCAGAGATCCGTGCTTCGAGCGCCGCATGGCAATGAGTTGAAGGAGAAAGCTTGGCTCGCGGCATTCGAACCACGGATGTTGTGGTGACTCGTGTTTGCAGACCTTCGTTTGTACAGATGCATGGGCAGTGTGACCCGGGCTTTATGCGTCCGCAAGACGGTTATTAGAGAGCGAAGAAGCGAATCTGATCAGCGAGGTTTAAAACCTCCCTGGCACCCCCACCTTCCTGGCACATCAATGCCTCGGCGCTTGCACTAAAATGGGAATTTCGACTGAACAACAAACATCGCAATGTTCCCCGGGAATATTTTAGATAGCGGTCACTGAAATATCAATAGGCCGTAATTAAACTTTTTGGACGCGTATAGTTCTTATTCCCACGGGTCTACATTTTTTAGAGCGCAGCTCTTTGGCGCCTGTTTCCGGCTCGAGCGGCGTCGTCGTCGCTGTCGGCGTGACCGCGCGTTGCATTATGGGACGTTTCCCATAACGACGTCACACGTGACGTCACGTGTGACGTCACGAAGGTGATTCGTGAAGGTCACGACCTTCACGAGGCCTTCACGAGTGACGTCACGAGAGAGAGAGGGGGAGGGGAGGGCAGGGATGGGAAGAGGGGGAGGGGAAGAGAGAGAGGAGGACAGGGTATGGAGGAGGAGGGCATATCCTCCCCTCCTCCCTCCGACTGCGTCTATTTCGGCATTACAGGGTATTGCAAACGACTTTCCTTTTTCTCTTTTCGTTAAGCAGTTCTGGGCCATTTTGATAAAATTATAAATTTTTGCTTTTCTCGACAAAAGAATGTAATGTTCTCGAGGACTGCAATTTTCTGGGTATGATAGAACGCAAATCAGTTGGTCTTCTTATATTCCTTGAAAACTTTTGATTCCACAGAATGTCCCAGAAAGTTGGCCATGTGTATGTAAAAGGGGAACAGTTAAAGGCATCGCCCGAGTTCAAATAAGACGACGAAAAAAAAGTTCTTCGGGTGCAGCTTAAACGTCTCTTTCGGATGCCGATCCTCAAGCATACGTTCGTTGCCTTCCGTCGTGCTTCATGTTCAAGTTCACGAATCGCCGAAGTGTTGTCGAAGGCAGGAAACTCACGCTGGATGCGGGGAAACTGAGACATGCAGGAGAACCGGTAGCTTGAGGTAGCGCTTTTGGTCGCACGTAAAGACGGGGTGCAAGACGTACATGATGCTGGCGCGCGCTCTGGGTTCTCGGATAACATTTCATAACAGTTGTGGCAACTAGAGCTACTAAATAAGCTACGCTTCAGAGTAACGACACTTACCCATCTTTGGTGCCTAGATAAAGCATGGTTGCCAGTTATCTGAGGCTTTATCTACAGAGATCACCAGAAAACGCCTTTCCGTCCTCCACAAATGTTTAAACAGG
>JAZHYW010015230.1:0-34599 GCA_037355805.1 Ixodes ricinus
TTCCAGGTTGGTAGACACCTGTTGAAAGTTCGGCACGCGTTTACGGGGTTTAGTGATCGGGAAGTGTTATATTCAGTTTCGGTATTCATTTGTGTTCTTTCACCCCCAGGGGGCGCGTCCTTCCTTTGTGTATATATTTGATGTATCGTGCAGAATAAAGGGGCTTTTTGAACTGCGGTTCTGCTGGTGTTGTTTCCGTCCGTCCTTCGCAAACATCACATTGGCGACGAGGATGTAGCCCGTTCCAAGCTACCTTCGGCATCCCGTGCAGTCCGGCTACGCCCGCCCCGCCATGAGCTTCTCCGGCCTCGCTCCGCCGCCGCCGTTCCTCCAGACGCCCGGCCGTCCGTCACTGCCATGGGAGGAGTGGGAGCAGACTTTTACAGTCTACCTTCTAGCGTCCGGAGCAGCTGAGTGCCCACCAGAGCGACGCAAGGCCATTCTTCTGCATTGTTTGGGGGCGGAAGGGCAGCGTGTTTTCCGGACTTTACCTGCAGGGTCAAGCGCCGCAGCACCGGCAGTTCAAGATAAGCCTACCGCGGCCACTACTGACGTGTACGAGTCTGCACTCGCCGCCTTACGGAAGCAGTTTTCGACGTCGTGCAACGTAGTCGTCGAGCGTCATCGTTTCCACCGCCGCAACCAACACGCAGGCGAGTCCGTTCATGACTTTGTTGCTGCTTTACGGCAGCTCGTTTCGCATTGTTCGTTCAATTCACAAGATGAGGCTCTCCGTGACCAATTTGTTGCCGGCGTTGCTTCCAATCGCGTACGTGAACGGTTCCTACTCGAGGGTTCCTCCCTGTCGTTCGAGAGCGCAGTACGAATCGCTCTTCAGTTTGAGCAAGCAGCTGAAGAACTAAAGGAATTCTCTGCTTCAGTCGAGCCTGTTTCTGTGCGTCGTCCGCATTCTTCGCGAAAAACCAGTTCACAGCCAAAAGAGCATTGTCAGCAGAACTTTTCAAGGAAAGCGAGCGGTTCACGTGCGTCGCAGGGGCACCGCCCCCTCGGCGAGACAGAGATAGCCGGTCCGTTTCACCTCACTGTTTTCGGTGCGGCTCGCGGAGCCACCGCGCATCAGCGTCACAGTGCCCAGCGCAGGGAAAGAAATGTTCGTTTTGCGGCGTCAAGGGCCACTTTCAGAAAGTATGCAACCGCAAGCGACAAACGCAAGGCAGGGTTCGTGAAGTTGATTTTGATGGCGATGCTTTGTCAAGTGGAAGTTCTGAGCAAGTTTTGACCGTGCAGCATTCCGCTCGCAGAGCAATTTACATAAAAGTGTGCGTAGCGGATGTCAGCTTGACATTTCTTGTTGACTCGGGGTCGTCTGTTTCGATTCTGTCTGAACACGCATTTCGTCGACATTTTGAAAGCGTTATGCTCCTTCCAGCTCCGCACGTCACCTTGCTTGATTTTTCTAAGCGTCCAATTTCCGTGCTAGGGTGTTTTCAGGCAGACGTTCAATTTAAAGGGCGCTCTGCACCACTTCTTTTCTACATCGTTCGCCAAGGAACCTGTCTGATTGGCCTCGACGGCATTAAGGCTCTAAATCTTCGAATTCAGGGCTCCACTCTCGACTGCCTGCACACGTCCGTCGCCCCGCCGCCGCGTGTCAATGACCCGACACCTTCTCACATTCCAACGCAGTCAAGAGAGCAACCGAGGCAAGCAAACCTTCCGCCAGCCTTGGCACCCGACTTCGTTTCACTTTTCAGTCCTGAGTTGGGCCTTGCTAAGCGATTCACGCATCGTGTCAAAACTCGGCAAGGCGTGCAGCCGGTAATTTCGAAGCTTCGTCGTCTCCCATATTCACTCCGGGAACCAGTAGCAGATGAACTTCGCAGGTTGCTGAGCCTTGACATCATCGAACCTATCGATGCTTCTGAATGGGTTTCCCCCATTGTTGTCGTTGACAAGAAAGATGGCAGCTTCAGAATCTGTGTTGACCTTCGGGAGCCTAACAAGGCTATTGTACCAGACAGCTTCCCATTGCCTCACACAGAGGAACTTCTTCATGCCTTGGTAGGCGCGACACACTTCTCAAAGCTTGACTTGGCTTGCGCCTACCATCAGGTTCTTTTGCACCCTGACAGCAGGGATCTGACAGCCTTCATTACACATGAAGGACTCTTCAGGTTCAAAAGAGTTTGTTTTGGGTTAGCTTCTGCCCCAGCGGCATTTCAGAAGATGATGGCCATAATTCTTGATGGCTGCCCTGGAGTGTTGTTCTACATTGACGATGTGATAGTCTTTGGGAAAAGTGCAGAAGAACATCTTTTGAATCTAAAAACGGTCTTGCAGAAGGTCAAGGACGCAGGCCTGAAATTGAACAACAAATGCCTCTTCGACGTTCCAGAACTTTCCTTCCTAGGCCATAAGGTCACGGCACAAGGTATCGCACCGCTTCCAGAGAAAGTGGACTCGATAATTAACACTCCAGTGCCAACAGATGTTGCTGCCCTCCGGTCGTTCCTAGGTCTTGTCGAATACTATTCCAAATTCGTTCCACGCTTGGCCGAAGTGGTCGAGCCTATGCGCGTTCTGCTTCGCAAGAATGAGCCTTTCATCTGGTCAGCTGAAGCAGACAGCAGTTTTCGGAGAGTCAAGGAAATGCTTTCTTCGAGTACAGTTCTCCACATGTTCGATCCATCACTTCCAGTCATCGTGTCGACCGACGCCTCCGACTGCGGTTTGGGAGCTGTCCTGCAGCAGCAAAATGGCCACGAGCTCCGCACAGTTGCTTTCGCGTCTCGCAGCTTGTCACCAGCTGAAAGAAAGTACTCGGTTGGTGAACGTGAAGCATTGGCATGCATTTGGGCGTGCGAGCGATGGCACACTTACCTTTGGGGTCGCCATTTCAAGATTCGTACGGACCATCAGGCGTTGGTATCATTGCTATCGTCGCAGGGGCGTGGAAGAAGGCCACTCCGGATTGCACGCTGGAGTGCACGACTCCTGTGTTACAATTTCACTGTCGAGTACCGCAAGGGGTCCACCAACACTGTGGCCGATGCTCTTTCTCGGTTGCCAGCTCCTACGTCGGAGGCAGAACATTCCAAGGAAGAAGAAATCGTCTCGTTGGTCGAGCCGGCCTGCATGACGAAGGAAGAATTCAAGCAAGCCGTCCTCAACGACGGTTGCCTGCAAACCGTCAAGTCGTTCGTGTGCGGCTCTTGGCCACCACAAAAGTCCGTACCAGAGGAGGCAAAACCTTTCTACTCAGTGCGCGAAGAGCTTTCTGTTGTTGATGACCTGCTGCTGCGCGCAGAGCGCCTCGTTGTTCCGTCCTCCCTCACAGCTCAGTTCATCGCAGTTGCCCATGAGACACATCCGGGCATCACGCGCACAAAGGCGCGACTTCGTGAGCTATTCTGGTGGCCACGAATGGACAAGCAAGTGGAATCGGCCGTGAAAAACTGCCACATCTGCCTGGAGGCAGATAAGTCTGCCAAAACATCGCCAGTGCCATTGCAGCCTGTTGAGTGGCCTGAAAGACCCTGGCAGAAACTGGGCCTAGACATTGTTGGCCCATTGGAGCATGCACCTCGCAATAGCCGATTTGCTGTAACATTGGTCGATTACCATTCCAAGTGGCCAGAGGTATATTTTTGCAGCGAAGTGGCCACAAGCACCGTAAAAGAATTCTTAACCAGTGTCTTTGCCCGTGAAGGATACCCGGAGGAGATTGTTTGCGACAATGGGCCGCAGTTCACTTCACGTGAATTTATAACCTTTCTTCAAAACCGAGCCATCAAGCTGTCACACTCATCGGTATACTACCCCCAGGCGAACGGGCAAGTCGAAAGGCTTAATCGAACTTTGAAGAACTTCATCCAAGTTTCACTCCTCGAAAGGCGACCTATCCGACAAGCAGTCACTGACTACCTTGCTATTTACCGTTGTACTCCACAGGCTACCACTGGGGTTGCCCCAGCAGTTCTGCTGCATGGGCGGATGCCTCGAACCAGGTTGGATGTTGTAGGGTTTTCGGCACCAGCGTTCGCAAAAGACCCAGCAAAGGAACTGGCGCGACTGCGTCAAGGGTCCGGCTTCAACAGCAAAGTAGCAAGGAGTACACGGACCGGAGGAGAGCTGCTAAGGAGCCGAAAATAGCAGTGGGCGATTTCGTTCGTGTCAAGAAGCCGTCAGTTCGCTTCAAGGGAGATCGCGCCTTTTCTTCGTCAACTGAAGTGTTGGCGAAGAGGGGACCTGCCTCTTTCAGACTTGGAGATGGCCGCACATGGAATGCCTCCAAGCTTTCCAGGGTTCCAGAGAGGGGCACGAGTCCACCGTCCCAACGTTCAGAGCCACCTGCGACGCAGCTTCCGGTTCGAGTGCCGCAGCCTGACCTGCCGCCACCGCCTTCTCCCGGGTCGCAGCCACCGCCTTCTCCCGGGTCGCAGCCACCGCCTTCTCCCGGGTCGCAGCCGCCGCCTCCTGGCGGACTGCAGTCTGCCGCACCGCAGTCGCCCGTTCCTGATCCGCAGCTGCCTGGACCGGAGCCTGCCATGCTGCAGCCGCCTTCTCCTGGGCCGCAACCGCGGTCTCCTGGGGTACCGCAGCGCTCTACAAGCTCACTACCATCCCCAGCCGTGCAGCGTCCCCATCGACCGTCCCGAGAGCGCCGACAACCGGCCTGGCTCAAAGACTATCAGACCGACTAGTTGTCTACGTGTATAGCAGTGGTTATGTAGTGTGTAAATATGTACAGTGCATGCTTAGGGATATCTAACACTTACTAACAACTAATCACTAAAAATAAGGGAGGGAGTATGTTATATTCAGTTTCGGTATTCATTTGTGTTCTTTCACCCCCAGGGGGCGCGTCCTTCCTTTGTGTATATATTTGATGTATCGTGCAGAATAAAGGGGCTTTTTGAACTGCGGTTCTGCTGGTGTTGTTTCCGTCCGTCCTTCGCAAACATCACAGGAAGCTGCTCGAAAACAATATAACTATAAGAGAAGCTGGTACAGTTCTGTGTACACGACTGTCAACCCATCACAGTAGGCACCCGGCAGGCGGGAGCCGCCGTCCGCCCGGAGTGACCGCCGTCGGTCTTTTTCACGTCACTACGGATCACGTAGTGACGTGGTCCGTAGTTAGCTCAGCACCGAGCAGTTCGGAGATTTTAACACTTCTCTCGGTGCCTCAAATGCGAATCTTGACCGTCGAGCTAAGAAAATTGTCCGGGCACGTACGCCGTACCGTTAGAACTCCGCGTTCTGGTTACGTCCTACGTACCTTTAGACTCCGCGTTCCGGATGCGTTCGAAGTATCCTTAGACACAACAATTATCGAGGAGCTCCCGTGGTTAACGATTGCGGATATTTTAAACTCGACCGACCGAGCGATGTCCCCGAAGCAGCACCGGTCGGTAGTGATCCGAGCCCGTACGAGAAGCACGGGACCGAATCTGGCTTACCCTGAATGAAATAAAAACGAAAAGCCCCATTCCTTCGTACTTCACGTTATTCCTACGCGCGAGAGCACACAAAACCCTGAAAAACCGAATTCCGCACACGAAATCCACACACTCCGATCAACGCCCATTACGCTTCCGACTGGCACTGGGCGCTGCCATCTTTTCGTTGACGCCAGAGATTTGGTCTGGTTACGTCACAGATTTGGCCTGGTCACGTGTCTAGTGGTCAAATTTGTACAACATGGCGGCGGCCAATTGGGGGTCACTTTTGCCTGATGAACGGTATACTAGTTTATCACTCTAAGGCCCTCTACCTCGTTGACTGCAATGGACCTTTTCCGAGAAGCGTTCTGCGCACGCGCGAGCGCCCGATGCCAAGCGGCGGAAGTTGGCACCAAAAATCGAGGAAATTCGGAAGGAGGCTGTAGATCAGCGAGTAGCGAACGTAATTGCAGCATACATATAATTGTGTTACGCAAAAAAGAAAGCGGACGGAAAGAATAACACGACGTTTAAGTGGACGCCACGGATGCCCCACTTGGACGGCGCGTTGGGCACGCCCCGCTGCTCAGAGAACGAAGGAACTGGTAGCGTAGCTCCCATTATCGATTGGTAGCGCAGGTAGGTCCTTTCCTCGATTTTTAGTTCGTGCAGCCACCGCCTGGTGCCGTCGGTATGTGAAAAAGGTCCATTCGAAGAGCTACTTTCCTTTCGAAGCAAAATGACGAATACAAACCTGAACAAACTTGATGCGAGCCGAACGCCGGATTGCCTCCCACCAAATCGCTCTCAAAATCTTACCTGTACAGGTAACACTCTCGATATTGAAACCAGGGTTGCAATCACAAAGATAGCAATATTCACAGAGTAGTGGGGCCGCTTTTACGGGAACCAATATCTCTATTCAGCATCAACACGCGCAAAGGAACAGATCAAGCCAGATCAATCAACATAGAGTGGGACGTTAGGCTTAGGCCAGTCCCGCTACCGGCCCCTGCGAACCCAAGCACCCGCACAGCGCCAACAGCGCTTCCGTAGGCGGGTACTTGCTACAGTTGTTTGCTACAAACTACATCGGTTGAGGAGATATTGATCTAAACACCTCGGTGAAAGCAGAACGAATCGCACGGTTTAAAATACGTAATCTCGACGAGCGCTGCTCTGGTTGATCACTCCGCACACAGCGGCAGCCATCTTTTTTATCGTTTGAAACCAAAGCGGATAGGCAATCTCGGAATATTTCTTAAAACAATAATGAATCTATCTAGAATATATGTTTCACAAACACAAAAATATTATCGATTAATTAACTATTACGACACGAAGAGACAATTTTACAACCAACATTTCACACTTCAATCATCTTTCCAACCAATGAGAGCCGAGAAAGGGTGCTTAGGTTTGTAAGCACCGGGTGGGGCCTAGAGCAGACCTAACCCCCCCCCCCTCCCCTCTAAATTGCGCCTAACAACGTAAATATTCCCCAAAATGTTTTTCTTTCAACAAAACAAATTAAACCAATTAAAAAACTTTTCTTTTCACTGCAGTGTTTTTTTTTAACTTGTCGGTTACTACAATTTACCAAAGGACACAAGCACATTAAAGTCAGGTTGGAGGTGCTTTGGCTTCTGGGGTCAATGCTGTTTAGAGAAGCGTTTCCGCTCATTGCAATCGTTCCCTGACATCGGCCGCAATCGCAGGCGTTGTCCCAGACAATATTTTTCTGAATTCAGTCGTTGTTTAATATTTTTCCACTATAACGAAATAAGTACACTTCATACCTCATGTTGTCCCACCGCTGTTTATCGGTTGCTTGGAAACATCTGGCGCATACGCATAAAGCGCCCGTGCATCCCGTTTAATGCGCAGGTGGGCCCGTAGATGTGTAAAAGCTGAGCTGCACCGTGTACCACAGCTGTCCCTTTTTCGAATGGTTCATTCCTGCTCCACAGCCAATGAAAGAGGGACACGTAGAAGATTCGCTCGTCTAATGTGCACATGCGTACGAACGGCCGGGTCTCCATTTGTATAAAGTCTATCAGCGTTATACGTTCAACGCTTCACACAACCGATCATCTCTGCCGTCTTCCAGCGTTCATGAAGATGGCCGCCGTCACACCCATCGCAGAAAACACGCGGGTAAACAGCGAGACGACTTACTCCACCATCCATCCAGAGATTTACGTTTTCAGCAATAACATCCAGCGAGCATTGAACCTCCAAGTACTGGACATACTACAAGCCTCGTTTATGGATGACACCAAGGAGCAACAGTTTCTGGACGTGGGTTGCGGCACTGGAGACTTTACTCGAGACCATCTCCTTCCACGCTGCCCGCCACTTGAAAGAATGGTTGCGGTCGATGTCTCCGAGGACATGGTGGAGTATGCAAAGAAGAACTTCGCCCATCCCACGATCTGTTACGATGTCCTGGACATATCGGGGGACGGCGTGGCTGACTTCGTGAAGAGATACGGTCAGTTCGATCGCGTCTACTCGTTCCATTGCCTACAAAGGATGAACAATCAAGAAGCGGTACTCAAGAACATCGCCGGATTACTCAAACCCGGTGGAGGATGTCTGCTTCTTTTCGCAGCTTCAACATGCGTTATGCGTCTGAATAAGACACTGGCGAGAATGGATCATTGGAAACAATATCGAAAGGTGAGATGACATTCGCCCTTAACAAAACACTCGCACTTCTTTTTTTGTTGTTGTTGTTCGCGTTTTGTTATGAAACGCTCGTTGTCGGATGAAAGAGAACTGTGCACATTAGCTTCCAAACAATGTGCTCATAGAACTACGTTGCTTAAAGGACATAAACCACACACACCTATAAACGGGCATTAAAAGATCGCTATATTTTATTTTAAACCTCTACTACAAAAGCTCCGTGTGCAGCCTTCACGTTTTTACATAATTGCGCAAAAGCACAAATTGACATGCAAGGTTGTGGGATTAGACCATTTGATGTTTTGAGCACACTCCCATTGACAGCCGTTTTATAACTGCCTGGGAAAGTGAACTGATGAGCAGGGGGTATCACCGTGCACGGTCATATGTAGGTACAATGCCAATACATCGACAATCGATTCACATCACTGTCGTTCTGTTTCGCGTTCACAGCGGTGCGGGCGACTGAACAGGCAAACTACTGGGTGATTCAAGGAGCGGCCAGACTCTTTAAATCGATCGCAGAAATTCGGTTTCTTAACCTATTGCGCTACGACTTTGTGTAGCGTTGCCCACAGATCGTGGATTTTTTTGTAAAATTTGCAAAGAGCGAACTTACCTGAGGAAAAAGTAAAGAAAGAAAAGGCTTAGCTCCTATGGACAACGCAGCAAAGCCACCAGTCTTCAAACCATTGGGCGCCCTATGGTTTGAAGACCGGTGGCTTCGACGCGTTTCCAGAGGAGCTATAGGCCTTTTTTCTTTGTTTACTTTTTTCCTCACGTAAGCTCGCTCTTTGCGAATTTTATATAAAAACTGCACCACCTATGGCCAAAGCTGTACAAAATCGGAACGCGATAGGTTAAGAAACCGAATTTCTAGCGCCATATTTAAAGAGCCTGGCCGCCCCTTGAATCACCTGATAGTTCTGCCAATAATTTAGTGCCGTTTAGCGCACTCAACTGGGGATCCCGTCTACACATTTTTTCAGGGGCGGGGCTCGTTTCGCAGTTAGCACATAGTGCAGATTATATCAGTGGTCCACCTTTCGAGAGAGGATCATCATTTGACAACATTAACATTCCTAGCTGCATACATTTTATGTTCGGTTTTTAACCTCTTACAATCTGTGCCTACAAAAGCCAATAAGGCTTGGATACGTGGGGCGCGGCAGGTACATATTTAGGTAAACGCACACATGTTTAAATGAAATTTGTGTATCTCGCATTCCCAACAGCTTAATTGCAATAGTATACATCTTGAACTCGTCTTTAGGAGTTTAAATCAAAATCAAACATAAAATTCTATAATATTGAGGTTTGTTTCACCATTTATTTACAAAATGAGATGGAACAACCTGTAATCAATCGCAAAACAGTAAAATCGATAGGGCGTCTTCAGATAAGATTGAATAACCATGTCCGGTAACCATTTTTAATTTTGATCAAAATATATTTTGCTGGCACCATACCCAGAAGAATAAAACCAATCCTTGATTAAAAAATAAATAAATTGCCTTTGCGAAAAACATTTGTAAGCACTCTCTCAGTCACGTGCGCGTTTTGCGAATCGCGCGATGTTCGCATCTCGAACGGCTTCCCCTCCCTCCCCAAAAAAACAAACAAACAAACAAACAAACAACAACACTGTGTTGGCTACGGGTCTAGAAATATTTGAAAGTTGATCAATCCTAAAACCCCCTTTAAGCCCATACTAAAGATATTCATAATGAATTTCATTTAAAGGTCGTTAAGTCAACTTGCAATATCAGCTCAATGCGGACCCTTTTACAGGCGCCGGTTATCCGATATTTAAAATTGCTCTGGAGGCGTTCAGAAATATTATGAAAGAAAGCATTATTTTCACAGATACCTTGTCATGCCTGGATTTATTATCAACAATTGCTGGTTCCAGACTCTAAAGTTACTTAACTATTAAGGGTTGAACTAGTGTTTGTAAAACAAGTAGCGTTTATATAGATGTTTTTATATATATTTATATGGGACCACATGCATTGAACAACCTACCGGGGGGGGGGGGGGTCACGTGACTTCAATGGGGGTCACTTGATGTCTGGGGTCACGTGACCTGGGAGTCACGTGATCTCGGGGGTCATTTGACTCCCACCCCCCGAGGTCACGTGACCCCGGAGGCTCGCGCGGTGCATTACGGGACATTTCCCATAATGCACCGCGCGGTTACGCCGACGCCGACGGCGACGCCGCTCAAGCCGGAAACGGGCGCCTAAGAGCTGCGCTCTAAAACTATTGCCAGGCATTTTTGGAGGGCCTGAGAGGACAGATTATGAGACTAGATCTGTGAAAAGTAGAAGAAAAATTAAGATGGCCTTTATTTTAAGCTGATTTTAAACCGTTTATGGGCACAGTGCCAGTAAACAGTTATTCCACGTTGTAATACCGATTTTCCTAAGGATTTATGTATCATTCGATGCACAGAACGCGGAACTATATCTTGAATATGAAACATATATGTCGTCAGTATTCTCCATTTCTTGCATACCTGTTCTACATGAAATTTGCATTTGTTATAACGATCAATTTACATTCCAAGGTGTTTTGCATTATCGTTGTATTCTAGTGCCGGGCAAAAGCAGTTATTTTGCGCTGCAGGGGTGTCGAACCTAAGGTTGAAAGGCGCATGTGTCTCTTTCTGTGTCATTGGGCGGCTGTCATGAGCTGAAATCTTTTAAAAAGATCGACTGTAAACAAAATTGGTTTTGACGCTGAGTTCGGTGCAATGAGCTAAAACTGAAATATGAAAAATAATTTAGTTCTTACTCTAAGTGTTGATTCATAAAAACTCAAAGAATATTGGTATGAGTCACATGTTCAAAGTCTACGGGATCAGACAACGATGTGGCATTAAAACGCGAGTTGCCTGAATATTTTAGTCCCCGAGATGTTTCGTAAACCACATTGATCTTTTTATGAGCTTCATTCTCTGCCGTTGAACAAATAAGTGAAGGGCCTTTTGCAGCTCAACGGAAAAAGCCTAGGATTACCACAAACACGTAATTTTTTTTTAATTTAGGAATTTGGTATAAACTATTTAAGCCAAGAAACACCATCCTGGGAAAACTGTCGTTGTCAAGGCTCTACATCATCGAAGTGTAACAACAGGTTGGCCACTCTATCTTATGTATCTAGGTAAGACATATCCAGTGGCGAGGCTCTCGTGCCTAAAGTCTTCGTTTTATACAGTCAGTAGTTTCTAACGAGCAATATCATCCAATGTTACCTCCTCTTCGCCCTATGACCCATTCCTTGCACTTATCGCAGGTGTTCGAGAACACAATTCCCCCAGCGAGGATTTGGTGAGCCGAGATGCCCTTCTGTCCTACATGTTGCACCTTCTGGAGTTTGCTGGTCTAGTTTCATCCACCTGCGAGTTGCTGCAAACCACGCCCACGTACTCCAGCCTCGAGGAAAGGACCCGTAAGCGCGGATATATTTCTCTTTCCTGACTTCTCGTCTCTAACGTTGAATGGCTTAAAGCGGGGCTAGATGTATTAATGCGATAGCGTTTAGGACCTCATGTCGTAGAAAAGCCGGCGCTGGTAGGACGAAAATATTCTGATCGGTTGATAGATCCATGACGTCACAGCTACCTGACCTCTTGCGGGAATTTTAAACAGCCCACCCTTTACAGGTGGAATGAAAGTGATTAAAACATGACATGTAATGCGAATTTTCTGTCGCAGCTTGTCTCAAATGATTTAACTTTCCTCTCCAGTTCCCCTGATTCTGGACGCATACGTAGAGTAGCACTCGCTACTATTGTGACCGAATTTGTTGCACGTCGGACATTTTGGTGCTCGGTACTGTCTTAGAATATGGCCTACCTTTTTACACCGTAGGACGGTGGTGGTCTCCCAGGCACGATTACGAGGTACTGCACACCACAGATCTTGATCATGTGGGGCTGGTCCGAGGTGATGACGGCGTCGTGTAGCTTCAGACTGGCTTCTTGGATCATCGTTTCCGTGTTTCCCCTGCCGGGTACTCGACGATGCTTCGGACTTTGCCGAAGGGCTCAAAGACTTCCGCGACATGTCTGTCTTCTAAGTAGGTTGGAAGCCAATAAAATTTTACCTCGATGTCCTTGGCGTTGGGGTCCAGCACCAGCCAATTCTTTTCATTAACCTTGAGCTGTCCTTCTTGCTTCACCTTCTCAGTGGCCACCATGCTTTCGAAAGTGGCTATCCAGATGTGGTTCATTTGAAATTGGCCGACTGAGATTACTTCGGCCATGTCGACCATGTCGTGGAGTCCGTCCCGCAAGTGGATGGCTCGGGACAGTCGGCCCATTAAATCCGCGTGCTAGAAAACCATATTCATACGCATCTTTCCGTCCACAAAACGGGGCAGTAAAATACGACACTCATCGCCGCCGCTGGCTGCGGCATTGATGCTTCCTCCGTCCGCCGGGGCCGATTACGCGCCGTTATCAGAGCGCATGATTCTTCCGTCTGCTCTCATAAGAAGCGAACTCAGGCCACGCAGACCCGCTTGCACAGCTTAGGAATGAGCGGGGGTTTATGTTTAGCGATCGCGTTCCACTCTTAAAGGCGAAGCTTAAGCGTCTTTCTGCAATTTGGATGCCTGATATCTTTGCTTCGACGATACAGTTAAATGAGACGGCCCGCAAAACAACGCCACAATAGCTCGTACCGTAGTCAATGACGGCTTAAGAAACGTGGGGCGTGGCTTATAATGTTGACCCTTCGTGATTGGTCCTTGGGCTATCTTACTGGCTAATGCTGCAATCTTGCTGGCTAAGCAGCGATAATGACATGTTCCGAACTCGCCAATTTTGGCGTTTCTTAAACAGTCGACGAGTATATAGTTTCCTGTATTTGCCTATATGAGAAGGAAATCTTTTTTTTAACTTTCTTTGACTAGTTGCTTTGGTCTTTGGCGAGTTGCTCCAGATTTCGTGAAGCCGTGGCCTGTGACGTGACGTGGCTTCATTTTACCTGCTAAATTTAGCGGGAAAATTGACCTCACATGCGCTCAACAGCATTTATGTTTGGCCGCAAAATTTAGCGTGAAAATGACGTCACGTGACTTCCGGTCACGCTTCCTATAAACAAATTCAGTTTCCTCGCTATATTTAGCGGGAACCTTGACGTAACGTGACCTGATGTCACGTGACGGTAAGACGTTTCACGTTTGCAAGAAAATTGCCTAGCGATTTGCCATACATTTTTTGTTCTTGTTTTCAGGGCGTCTGATGACCTTGAATTGCCTTTCGGCAGTTGTGACGGAAGAAGAGAAGCCCCTCCTCCTTAAGGACGTCAGCGAATATACGGCCAGGTTCTGGGATGGCAGCAAGGCCGGTTCCTCACCCCTCCCCTCCCTCCCCTCTTACACGTTTCTAGTGCGCGCCCACAAACCACGACCCTAAGCGGTGTAGGGCAAAGAACTGTTGACATCTTTGCTGCCTTGAAACTGTAGTACCAACAACGTAATTGTTACTCTATCGCTCACACTTCGCTCACTATTGTTTTGCCTACATCCCGCACTAATTGATGTGCAACAGCTGTTCCAAAATGACGAAAAACAATGTTTTACAGGATTGGGAAATAAAAAAAGGCCGCCCACTTGATTCGCGTTATGTCTTCGTTCAGCACCCCTAAAGGGGGGGGGGTGCTACGAATTTCGGACTTTGGTCAATTAACGGCATAAATTAATCTGTGTTACCTCTAAAACGAAGAACGGAAAACCGTATTCTCTTGCGAGCGCAAGTTTTTATTTTAAAAAATGAATCAAATCGACGGTTTAAGTGCCTCTCAACTCTTTACGTCGCCTTTCGAGTGATGTACTCTAGGGGATTACGTGGTTTTTCCTTGAGTTGTCGCTTGAGAGACTCCATCCGCTTTCTCCCCGATTCTCAACTTTTGAAGGATTAGCATCCTTGAAGGTCGCCGCGAGCGATCAACACAATAGACGGTTCGCCAAGTGGCTAAAGGCGAGTGTGGCAGCGGAGGGGACAGGTTTTTGTTGACTTCTTGTATCCCCCGGGACGCTGTTACCGTAATTCGCGTAAGCACTACAGGTGGCTGCAGATCGGCAAATAATTTGTTTTCTTCTTTGAGATTACACAGCGGAATACGAGTTTTTCGGGGCAAGGTGACGCGTTTTCGGGTCACTCGTGCTTCGATAAACAATATAAAATATAGACCTTTGCAAAAAGAGCTCCCCGGCCGCCGCCATTTTGCGAACCGAGCGACCCCTATCAGCCAGAAATTTCTGCCACCCGCCTGAGCTGTGGAAACCCGGTCAGCGTGGCTCCCCACCTGCATTGTGCATTCGGAGTTCGCCGGCTTTTCTTGGAAGTTTTTACTTTATTTGCCTGTTTAGGATGCTTACCGTTTGTGTGTTATCTTCCACTATGAGAACCAGGGAATACCAGGGCTCGTAGCCTGCTCAGCCTCCGCAGGAAGCGAACGAAGAGAGCGAACGTCAAGCAGCCCGCGATGCAGGCAGTTCGACGTTCTTGGCGGATTATTTCCGTTGAGATAATCTCCACAAAGCCCTCCCGGCGATGTTCCGGGTTTCGCAAAAAAAAAAAAAATTGCTGATAGGGTCGGGTCCGGGGTGGGGGGACGGAATAGACACGTTCGTTCATTTGCTTCGATGCTGTTCAAAAAAGCAGCTCTCTTCAAAACGTGCCCCAGAACACGCCGGATTCCGTCCGATCGTCGTGAAGTGACTATCGTCGACACTGTAAATTGGATATGCTGTGTTATTTGAGACCTTTTTCTCAAATCATGTTCGGATAACGCGGCACCGTGGGGTACGTACAATATATGTTGTTCGATTGATGAGACTCGTTGAATTTCATGTTGTGGGAAGGGAACATCCATGCAGTTCGGATATCCTGTGTGGTCAAATATTTTCGACGGTTAAGACCTTTGTAAATTGACACGGCTTAGTGTATGGTGCCGTAAAAAGTTCAACATAATATGAAACAAACATTCCAGATGCATTTGTTCTGTCGCGCACGGACTCACCAAAACAGCTTTCATTTCTTTGTTTTTGTTTCCAAAAATAGTACAATGCATTCTTGAAAACCGCGAGAAATTCTATTAGCCATAGAACACAAAATAAAAAATATAACGCGGCAATTTAGCTTCCACCAACGTCTGGAAGTGCGCCTACGCAGGCTGCCACAGCCCACTGATTAGAAAACCCACAGCTCAGCGCAGTCGGGCAACACTGACGTACCCTCTCAAAACCAGGGACGCGCGCTGTAAGTCGCTTCGTTCGAGACTGCCGCTGGAAAGGTCTATAGAAAGTGCCAATTCTTTCAATTTTAAAATCGTCGCACTACACCTTTAATAAACGTGTTTCCGTTTGCCCTTTCTCCTATTCCTATGATTCCGTTTCCGCAAGGTCCGACCTCAGCTGACACTGCGACTCGACAAGGCCAATCAAACTGTTCCAAAGGCGCATCGTCACGGCATTCAATCCTCTTTGTGTATGTTAAATCAATCCCTTGCAGAACGAAGCTCAGGATCATGAGGCGTTCACTGTGCGTGATTATTCTAGCTGGAAACAGACGTTTACAGGCAGTCGCGCTTCGAGAGGAAGTCTAGCCAACCTGGATGGAAAACACTTTGTCTAGGCTCCAGTCTGGAAACACTGGGTACGCCTCAGCAATTCTTGACTATCAGACGGTCTACCCACACCAGCAGCAAGATGGCTGCACCCAGAAGCTGTACTTGCAAACGCCTATAGCAAACGCACAAATACGATGGGCGCCATGACGATGCACCTGTAACACTTCCTGTGAAACCCAATCTGTCGCCCCTAGCTTGAGTACCGGCGGAATGGTTCGCCCTGTAAGTGCCATGTGACACCGGTGGAGAGAAATCTAGCCGTAACATAGCAAGTCCGTGAACACCATCCTTCTTTGGTCACCTGTATAGTGCCTGAAACGCGTCTCCAACTAATGTGTTTACCGCGTGTTTACCGCTGCGAAAATCTTGACCTCCGACAACACGAGGCTTAGGCTTCCCTGACGTCATTTGATGCCACTTAGGAACCATATTTGATGCAAGGGTAGGATAGGACGTTAAACACCCCAGTCAAAGACACGTTCCAGGCACTGCACCCACAAGCTTGGCTCAAAGGCCAGGTAGCGTTCCAAGTGTTGCCACTGTCGTAGTTAGCCGAGTTACTCTTTGGGATTCCACGCTTTCTCAATCGGCAGATTCATGAGGAAGAGGGAAGGCCACAAAAAGAACGTAGAGCTCTGTGGAGCAAGGGCTCGCCCGGCTAGGGTAGGTGCAGCAGACACAATGAGAAGCATACAGTGTGTTCCCATAGTTCGCTGAGTTCGAAACAACAAAAATGGTAAAGAAAAAACTGAATGTTTCCTAATAATCATAAAATGTATTACGACAACATTACAGTGTGTGAGAGGTTCATTTCACTGCCTTTTTATGTCTCCTTGCGTGTTGATCACCATTATGACGTTCGAATTCCTCGTACCAATCCCAAGGCGCTTTATAAACCGTTTTACCACTCACTTTCACTAAGTGGAATCCCACCCTCTGTTGTTTCGATCTTCGTCTGTGATCTTTCCAGGATAGCGTAGTTAACTGGTTTACCTAAATTTCACTGTAACTTGTTTCCCCATGTAGGAAACAGCACGAAATTAAACTCACTCACACTGAAGATACATGCACACCGAACAAAAGGTCACTCACGTCGCGCCAACTTACAATTCAGTTTGAATTTTCGTCTTCTTCTCTTTCTTTTACCCGTATACAAATATATTATAGCTTGCTTCGTTGTTTTCTGTATGAACAAAATGGCAATGTGTATCACACATATTACCACCGATTCTCAAGTTATAACAACTCTTTTTCAGTAAGCGTAATAGACAGACTACTAACACAAGTATCACTCATTTTCATGATGTTAGCTGCCTTGATCTCACGTGTTAATTGGTGATAGTACTTTCCAATTACGGTGCTATTTTCGAAGTACGCAGTGCATCCACGAAGCAGGCTTGTACAAGTTACTCAAAAATGTAATTAATAATTTAAGTTACTGAGTGTTGACGTCAAAAGTAATTTGAGTACAGTAGAAATTACTCAAAAAGAAAGTAATTGAGAAAATTACTAATCACCGTAAAAAAGTAGCGAATTACTTTGAAAGCTACTTTTGAAGTTACTTTTAAATGCTTTTTATGTTAAAAAAAGAAAGTACACAGGTTTTGATCCGTTAGCGAAATTGTGCTAGCCAAATATGAATCGGCTTGTTTCTTTTTTCCACAGAAATGCTTTAATAGCTGGTTCTGCTTCTGCGTGCCTAATTGTTTTGTAGTTTCTTGTTTGTTTGGTCGATGATGTACTGCAAATACGTCATTTGTACTTTGAGGTTTAGCACTGTCTGAGCTTGACCTTTTAGACTGTTTGCTTGATTACAGTGTCGCGTAAAGTACATCTAAAAATTACTTGAAGTTAAGTACAAAGTAAATGAGAGGTTATGCACTTCAAGTAAAGTAGTAAGTACAGCGGGTGCAATGCACTTGAAGTAATGTATATAAATACAATATATTTCAAGGTAAACTACAAGCAGTTTTAACACAATCATTCATGATATACCCTTTCATTCTCTATAGAGTGTTTTTTAACTGGTATGCAATGCATAGCTCTAAGGGTTATAAGAGGTGCATCAGTTTTTTACGGAAATGGCAGCAAAGTAGCTGTTTTACTCTCGCTGAATAGCTATTTGACACAATCAACTTATAAAGCACTTAGCCCCATCGGTCTTACAGCCGCCATTACTTCATTCAGAGAAATGACCAGACGACGTCTCGAAAGAACGCGTTTTCACACGGCGATTCCGCCATTTTTTGTTTTCAAATTCGCGGAATGTACATTGAAGTCGGGAGTGTTACTCCCTCGGGAAATACAAGTACATGTTCAGACAATTTACTTCAAGTAAAGTACAACTTTTCTAAACAGTAGTACTTCAAGTACAATGTACATAGAGTACCTCCCATCACTGCTTGTTTATATAAAAACGTTGGAGAATTACTACAGGAGTCTCAAACGATTTTTGAATCTTTGAAGATTTTCATATTCTGAGTTTTGGGAGGAAAGGCAACGCAAAAATGTAGTCTTTGCGTCACCCCTTAGCACGCGATTCTTCGAGTACAGCACAAACTACGGGAGCACCAGATGAGTTTCAGAGCAGGTGCTAAATTTTGGTGCATCCTTTGAGTGAGGATGCAGCGTGTGCACCTCCTGTAGTGGCGAGAGTTTCTACGTTGGGGAGAAGAGGAGTCCAGCCCTTTTCTTCAAATGGGTGAAGTCTCCTTGAGCTTCGGGACACAGAGAAACGCCATTCTTTAGCGCTCCCGCAGTTACTCGGCCTTTCTTGCGTCGTGTCCGTTCGCTCCCCGCGCCTCGTAGCAGTGTTGTTGCAGGGGGGGGGGGACTTGTGCAAATAATGGGGAGTTTCGGACTCTTCAGACCATTTTTTCCCCTCCCCTTTCTACGCCAATTGCTACCCCCTTTTGCAAATATCAGCTGATCTTCCAACATCTTATCTCCTTTGTGCTGAAATGTTTGTTGATAGGGAAAACAACCATTAAAATCGATAGTAATTTGTAACTTGAGTAGAAGTTACTAAAAAAGTAATTAAAGCAAACTACTAATTACCAAAATAAAATTTTAATCGAAAGTTACTAAATTACTCAGGAAAGTTATTAAACTACAGTAACTTGAGTAGAGTAGTTGAACTACGTACAAGTCGGACCCATAGTCACGGCAGTGAATGCCCAAAAGTCCTCAGTTAGCTATTCGGGTGTTGTTGTTACGTTCTTTTAATGTGTCATTCACTCATCTTCCTGTGTCTGCTATGCAGTGCTTTCCGCATGAAGGGAACAACTCAGGACCTTCAGGCATTCATTGCCGTGACTGTGGGTGTACTCCGGACTTTGAAAATAGCACCGTAATAGGAAAGAACTATCCCCAATTAACACGTGAGATCACTGAGGCACCTAACATCATGAAAAGGAGTGATACTGGTGTTAGAAATCCGTCTACGCTTACTGAAAAAGAGTTGTTATATCTTAACACTCGATGATAATAAGTGTGATAGAGATTGCCATTTGGTTGGTATGGAAGACAACGAAGCGAGATATAGTCACTTTTCATACGGGTAAAAGTAAAAGGAAGGAAGAAAATACAGACTGAGTTGTAAGTTAGCGCGACGTGAGTGATATATTGGGGGAATCGGTGGCCGAGTGGGCATGCACACACAAGCTCGGAGCACGTGAAGCGAAATCTCGAGCTGCAGAACACAGGGATTTTGGGTTCAATCCCCACCCCTTCCCGTATCGATCTGGTTAAGCATCGTACCTCTTGCGGTCGTGTATCACTAATGCGTGGTGCACGTTAAAGACCTCAGGGTAGCGGTCGTACTGCACTGGCTAAATTTCTCATCTACAGCTGGGAGACAAGTCGCCCGTCGAGGAAGACTAAGTTCTAGTCTGTTTAAACATACACAAACCCCAAATTGTTTCACGTGGAGCGAAATCTCGGGCTGCAGAGCCCAGGGACCCTTGGTTGCCCGTTTCGATCTGGATGAGCATCGTACCGGTGTGCGGTCGAAAAATGACTACTGCGTGGTGCACGTTAAAGACCTCAGGTTAGCGGTTATGCCGTACTGGCTAAATTGCTCATCTACAGCTTAGACACCAGACGCCCACTGAGGCAGACTAAGTTCCGGCTGTATAAACATACACAAAACAATTGTTTGCTCAATATTTTTCCGGTGTGCGTGTATTTTCAGTGTGAGTGAGTTCATTTTGCGCTATTTCCTACATGAGGAATACGCAACTCGCCCAAGCGTCCATCCTAAGAAGTTGTTTTCCCATGTGTACTTTCGTGCTGATCAGTATTTCCTCATTCTTCCTTTTTAATAATTCATGCCCGAGGGGTAAATAAGAAAAATAAAATAAAATGTATATGCAATCATGACTGCGAAGCCTGGAACCGCGGAAATTGGCTTACCGATTGTAATTTATATCAAGTCAGTACTGCATAAAACATTGTTCTTTTTTTAGGAGCTAAATATTTTAACCTCAAAATATCGCGTTGCTGTTTGTTTTTTTTGTTTTTTTTTGCAAAATAATAAAGAAATTATGCATCATACTAGTAAAATTATGAAGCTTTGATGGCCGACAACGGCGAATTGCTACCATTCACCTGTGAAGCACGCTGCGACGTGGCGGAGCAGTCAGCAGGGTCGTGCTACCCGTCGCATTGTCGGTATTTCTTGTTTCTGTGGTTGCGTATGATGCTCGCTGCTTGTACAGCACAGGTGTGCGCGCATGTGTAGTGCAGCCCCAGGGATTAGCCAAATACTTCTGCACTCCGTTTGACCATACGTCCGGCTGCAGCGGACGCTACCAGCCATCCCAGCCAATCTAGCTCAGGGAACGCGTAGCACGTGACCACGCTTCCCGGCGTCACGGCGCTTCCTCTCGTAGGTCACGGGACACTCACACGGCTTTCGACTCGATTATCGCTCTTTTCGTTCGTTCCCCGCCAAGGCCGGGAAAGCTATACGAGTCCATGGTATCCCCTGGTTGTCACTGTGAAAGCTTACACAAAACGGCTGAGCATACTGAATAGCCACATAAGGTAAAAACTTTCAAGAAGGATAGCCAACTCTGAATGCACAGCGAAGCTGGGTTTTAAACAGCCTACGTGGTTGGAGAGAATTTCTGGCCGATAGGGGACGTGAAAGTCGCAAAATGCCGGCGGCCGTTGTCACATGTGCACTATCTACGCTGCTCCTGCAATAATAGTGGTCGCAGTTGCCTCAGGTATTTTTTTATCTGAGATCAGCAGAGATGGAGATGAACGTCGAGCTCCTGGACTTATGGGAGTTTCTACGTGAGCTCTGTAGCACGGTTCACTCGTTACAGCCATCCTTGATCTTTCTGTTATTATACTCACCGAAAGTTTAAGAAATCGCAAGGCGTGGCGGGCCCCGAGCATCTCATTATCGCACCGCAGCCAATCAGATGCTGGGCTTAACCGACAAGAACGCCTAAGAATCACTTACAAAGCAAAGAGTGTGATAGGACACTCCCTGTATTTCTTAAGTTGCCGGCAACCATAATAAAGGTCAATAATAGGGACGGCGACTGTGCTACACTTGAACGGAGCTGAGACTTTGGCGGTGCGTAGTTTAATCTTATGGTAAAAAAAAAACTGTGCGAATAAACTTTTTTGGAAAACCGTGCACTAGAATTTTTGACACATGAAGACACGTTTATTAGGTTCTCGCGTCTTTTTGCTCGTTATTTCTCTTTTCTTGTTAGTTAAAGACATTATATTATTGACTGGAGAGTATTAATAGTCTGAAAGTTGTCACGTCCTGCATCTTTCTTTGTGTGAATGAGTAATATAAAAGTACTACCAAGCACTAGGTTTGAACCATCTCGTTCGACATCTAAAACTTCTACGGGTCTTTTGTTACCACTCCGGCCTGCATGAACAATGCAGCATCGCTAGGTGCCCAGCTCAGCACAAAAAGCCCAAATGGGTCAGGCTCGCATCCTCTGACGACTGCTTTCGGGAGAGATCCGGCACTTAACGTCACTTCACCAATTGTTGGTATATTTACATTACACTGTGCTCCGCGCTCTATTAAAAAAGATAACATGAACATGCCCACAAGGCCTATGGGCATGTGCACAGGCCTTGTGTTTGGTAAACACTGAGGTGTGGGGGTGACAAACAAGTCAGAGCGTCTCGCCAATAGTGACATCGCTAAATAAATACCACGTCCTGCTGTGGAACTTAGACGCGTCATTTAACTACAATCCATATTTCCTATATGGGGAGTTCATTATAAACGAACTTGGAATACGGATATGAGTGAATGGATAACAAAGAGAACCCACATAATAGCCACGGCAGTGGTCGCACCTTCTTCAAGTAGTTGCGTTCAGAAAGGCACTTAACGTTGGGGACACTTCGTTGGCATTTTGAGGATCATCCAGCTCGTTGTTCGTTTCCTGTACTGTTTGTTCTCTGGCTATCAATGCTCACTTACAGACAGTGTTCGCGAGAGCAATAGGTGACGGACTGACGACAAAAAGAAACGAAACAAAAAGAAAACCTCGACGTTTTCCCCTAGAAGGGTGAAATATGTAAAAAGCAAAACAAAAATGTATTTTTCTTGTGTGTGTGTCCACTTCTCATTTTCTTCCATTTGTCATTTTCTTGACACTCAAGTTTGCATTTTAGTCGTAGATTGTTTCGCGCTCTGCGTTGCGCCTCAGCGTGGCATATTTACTTCCGTAAGACAACATCTTTTGTTTGAGAATATTTTTGTGGATAACTCTATGGAAACAAAAGGCGCCTTTGGGAAGGCGAGGGGAAAACCTTCATTGTGCGAACTTTAGGCTGAAATATGAGTCACAATCGGCAAAAAAGCGATGTTTTCATGAGCTCAATCAAAGTCACCGTAGCTAATCGGAGCTAGCAACAGGATTGGGATGCTCGAAAGAATGTTCACGTTTGCTCGTGCCACGCCCACGCCCCTTCAGACCGAAAAACTCGGAAAATGGCGGAATGTCAAAAATGCATTTCAGGTAATGAGTACAAGATACTCGGAATTGTAATTAAAAATAGTATCAAATACTCTCGATCAAAAGTATTTGCAAGATACCAAGATACTTAAAAGTATTTGAAATACAATATCTTCAGTAGGGTATTCAAGATAGCCACAAGTCTGGTAGCGAGCGACAATTTCGATGGTAGGTAAAAACGCGGTAAAAGCCTGGTTATCGCGTTCCTAAATCAAGACCTGTGGGGTTGAGAGTCTGACTCTGCTCTTATTTCGATCGACGAGAGCAGAAGTAATCCTACTCAAGATGTCATAGTAAATGTTTGACCAATAGTGGAAGGCCGATAACAGCGACGTTGCCAATTCAGCCAGTCCTACCTCTAGGATTCTATGTCGTCATTATCCGACTCTCTAGACCAGGGTCTCCAAACCCCGGCCCGCGGGCCAAATCCGGCCCGCGGAGGTCTTACGACCGGCCCGTGACTGACCGTGGTCCTTCCAACGAAGCCCGTTCCGTGGCCTGCTTCCAGCAAGTCCGCTGTTACCGGCGCCCACAGTAAAGAACAGCGCCGCGCACCAACCGCGCCACCACGAAGAACGAGAAGAGACTACTTGTTTAACGCAAGTCCTCTCGCCATATTATTTATTGGACATCAAAATCACCAGCAACACTATTCTTAGCCCCCTGATTCATATCTGCATGTGTAACTAATCGCATGCTGCAATTCCTTTCTGTTGCGGCATATATTTTATGACAGCATAATATATGACTACTGCATATTGTCAGCATCAGTCCTACCATTCTGATTAGTGTTGGGCCCTTTGCGAACATGCCGAAGTTCCTGAGGCGCTTCGATTGATGAGTTTTATTTGTCCCAATAATTGTGCAATTCATTCTTAGCTAAATTACATTTTAATATAAATTATATGTATCCATGATTGTCTTAGATTCTTTTTTCATGGCTACTCTAAACAATTTTATAATTAAATGATTATATGTGATATTTATTTGTTGTTCCCTTATTTGTCTGGACTGGTGAAGGCGAGCGGGTTGAACATGAATACATGAAATTGAAAGAATAAAACACGGCCCTCGAGACCGCGACAGATCCCCGATCCGGCCCCTTAGCCAAAAAGTTTGGAGGCCCTGCTCTAGACCAATGTCGTCACTGAACGCTCGTGTTTGACACTGAGAGGCACGCCTTTCGAAGCGGCATTTGGGTTTCTGCGTCCCTTTGCACTGCCCCTTTAAATGGCCACTGAAAAAAGAAAGATTTTTTTTTAACAGTTTGGTTCTGACACGCGTGTCGAGAAATTAATTCTACGTGAAACAATTTTTTTTGTAGAGCAGTATTGACGGAGCGAGACGCGATTTAGTCGGGAGCCACCTCCTTTCCACTTGTTTTCTCTCTCGGCATTTCGGGCGTGTGGAGGAGAGGTGGATCGGCTTGGCCATCACGTTGAGGTGGAGAGTGCGTATGACCATCTCACTGAGGTGGAGAAAGTGTATGACCATTCCGTGACGTCATAGACTTTGAGGCACAGAATTTAAAATGAATCCCGAGCCGTCAAAATTGCTCTAAAAATGTTTTTTTTTATTTTTGTGTGTGTGTGTGTGGGGGGGGGGGGTAAAATTCATTTCTTGACACGCGTGTCCCAACCAGACTGGTTAAAAATATCATTTTCTTTCTTTTTAGTGGTCGTTTAATTGAAACAAAGTATGGCAAAAGGAAACGTCCAAATTTTAAAGTTAGGCAGTACATATTGCTGTTTCGCGATGATTTTCGGCAGCCTAATAAACTTTTAGAGCGCGCATGACTGTTGAAGCACAGGGTTGTAAAATGAAGCCCCAAAACAAGTGCACGTAAAACCGAATATAACATTAGCTTCCCGGAGCAGAATTCTGCGAAGTTCCAAGCTTGTGCAAGCCGATGTCCAAATGTGATTTAAATTCGAAATATGTTGTCTGTCCTCCGCGCTATTTATGTGTGATTAGGAACATCATTGCACGCATTTTTATTAGAATACTGATTATAACCAACCAACTCCTAAGCAGTTACGAGCCCGTCGTTTCAAACCCGATTTAGTTTTTTCATCAGGGTTTTTCATATTTGCACGTAGAGAGCAGCAGCTTTTTTTCCTTTCACGTTGTGTCGTTTGCTTCACTCACTTTTTCTTCTTGAATTGCCATGGTCCGTTGACATACGCCGATGGTTGAGTGTCTGTCAATCTATTTAGCCCGACTTATTGAAACGTCGGGCTACTAACTGCGTATGGCTTGTTTGGTGAAGATTTGTATTTCTCAAAACCTAACCAGACAGAGTTCCGTCAAACGTGTTTATGTTTAAAACATGCATCTTTATATATTCATTTTTGCAGTAAGGCGTCGTGTATGGGATTATTTAGAAGAATTCTCATTATTTTCTCACTTTGTGCGCATTTCGTGTATTTGCCTCGGATCTATAGACCTTTCCAAGAAACACTCGACCCCAGGGGCAACGAACCGTTTTTGAGCCCAGTCACTGCGTTTGAGGATATACTCTTACCGGCGTCCCTGCTGACCCTAACCGAGTCGACTGTGATTTCGATAGGCGCAGCCTATTGAAATCACAATCCACTCAATTAAGGATAGCAAAAAAAAAAATCTTTACACTATTTCTGTTGGGTACGCGCGCGACTGAACGAATGCGACTAAAATGTTAGTTGTCTTTTTTTTGTAAAATAAGTTTTGACGGCGCCACTTGGTTAGTGGCTTGTCAAATGACAAAGCACTTAGCTGTGGACAATAAATTACAACAGATGATAGCCGAAAGGCATGCATTTTTCACGCTCACAAATAACGTGTTTACCGATGGACAGGACACGGACATACAATTTAGAAAGTTTTAACATTCAAAAAATATATTGTACGTACCACACGATGCAGCGTTATCTAAAAGAATTTATTTGAGAAAGATCTCAAGTAACACAGTCAAATTCGACGACAGTCACATCTTGACGATCGCACGGGATCCAAGCTGACTTTGTTTAGGGGCACGTTCCGTGGAGAGCTTCCTTTTTCACAACAGCACCAAGTCTAAGGAACGAACGCGATTGACCCGTTTCCCACCCCAATCCGGACAACTATTTTTGGAGATGACTGAGGACTCTGCGCGGATTATCTCTGGGATGGGGAAGGACAATTGTCATTGTTCGCAAAATCGCGTCGAGGGCCGTTCGACGTCCTTCCTCTCGTTCGTTTCCCGTGAATGTTGAGCAGAAAAGCTTGAATGGCAGGCACTCAAATAAATTCTTTTAGATAACGCTGCATCACGTATTGGTACATATACAATGAGATGTTAAAACTTTCTAAGTATGTCCGTGTCCTGCATCGGTAAACACGTTGTTTTATGAGCGTGAAAATACATGCTTACAGCAATTTGTGTCCACAACAAGATGCTTTGATCATTTGACAAGCCGCCTAACCAAGTGAAAATAAATTTCTCAAAACTTGACTACAAAAAGACAATAACATTTTAATCGCATTCCTCAGTCATATCTGCATTTTAATAAAATTAGTGTAAGTTTTTTTTTTGCTTATCCTTAATTGAGTAGTTGTGATTTCAGTTGGGCGAAAAACACTATCAAAAATCTGTCCGGTTATTGGAATTCTTGATCCTCAAACACATTGACTAGACTCAAAAAGCGGTTCGTTGCACAAAAGGTCGAGTGTTTGCCCTGGAAAGGTCTATAGATCGGAGTATAAATACACGAAATGTGCGCAAAGTGAGAAAATGTGGGAATTCTTCTAAATAATCCGGCATATACTACTACAAAACAGTATATAAAGATGCATGTTTTAAACATAAACACGTTTGGTGGAATAAATGTTGATTGAATTTGAGAAAATACAAATCTTCACCAAACAAGCCATACGCAGTTAATAACCCGACGTTTCAATAAGTCAGGCTAAATGACAGACACTCAACCATCGGCATATGTCAACGGACCATGGCAATTCAAGAAGAAAAAGTGAGTGAAGCAAGCAGGCACAGCGTGAAGAAGAAACTATATTGCTATGCAGTGCAAATATGAAAACCCTGATGAAAACTAAATCAGGTTTAACGACGAGATATAACTGCTTAGGAAATTGGTGAATTATAATCCGTATTCTAATAAAAATACGTGCAATGATGTTCCTATCACATGCGCGGAGACGGAAACAGCAATTTAAATCACATTTAGACGACCGGCTTACTGGCAAAATTTCGCAGAATTCTGCTCAAAATATGTGCCTATTGATTTTACACATGCGCTTCATTTTACAACCTATGCTCAGCAATCATGCACTTCTCTAAAAGTTTAGGCTGCCGAAAACTCATCGCCCGAAAACCTTGAGAAATATCTCACTGCTAAAGGACGATTTCTGATTAAACACTAAAGAGAGAAGATAGTATTTTAACCGGTCTGGAGCCAGAAGGTACGCGTGTTTACCCCCCCCCGCACACACACACAAAAAATAAAAAATAAACATTTGCAAACATTGTTTGGCCTCGATTTGCCAAATTCTGTACTCAAAATTATGACGTCGCAGAATAATTTTCTCCACCTCAATTGAATGGTCATGCACTCTCACACCTCAACGTGATAACAAATCCACCTCACACGCCAAATACCGGAAAAACAGTATACAAATTATTTCACGTAAATTAATTTCTCGACACCCATGTCAAGACAAACTATTAAAAAAAGATGCTCTTTTCGAGTGGCCATTTAAAGGGCAATTTTGAAACCCAAATGCCGCTTCAGGCATTGCTCAATGTCAAACACGGAAGCGTTCAGTATTTGGTCTAGAGCAAGGGCAGCTGAAAATTTTCCGGATCAGGGTCTGTCGCGATTCGAGGCCTGTTTTATTAAATTGTTCAGCCCGCTCTCGCCTTCACCGAATCCGAACAAGGAACAACAAATAAATATCACATATAATGTTTAATTATAAAATTATTTAGATAATATAAAGAATCTAAGACAATCATGGATACATATAATTTATGTTAAATGTAATTGCTAGAATGAATTGCACAATTGTGGGACAAATAAAATAAATCAATCAAGCGCCTAAAATTTTCGGCATATTCTGAAACAACTATAATCAGAATGGTAGGATTTGATACTGACAATATACGTAGTCTATATTATGCTGTCATAAAATACCCAGAAAACGCAGCGTAGATACGTGATGGAGAGTACTATTTGATGTCTCGTTCTTCATGATGGCTGTGCACCATTTCTTGCAATGGACGCCGGCTAACTTGGACTTGCTGGAAACGGAACGACGAGCTCGCGGTCGATCACCCAGGCCGAGTCGTCGCAGGCCGGATTTTGGCCAGCGAACCGGGCCTGGTCTAGAGAGTCGGATAATGGCGGCATAGAAGTAGAGCAGAATGGCAATTGGCAACGTCTGTCTTCCATATTGGTGGAAGCATTTACTGTAATCTTGGTAAGTTCTCACTGCTCTCGTCGATCAGCGCGGCAAGTCAGACTCTCAACCCCACGAATTCTTTGATTTAGGAATTTTGATAACCGGGCTTTGCGTTTTATACCATCGAGTATCGCTCCTTCTGGGCTTATCATGAAATACTGTATTTCAAATACTTTAAGTATCTGTATCTTGCAAATACTTTGATCGGAGAAGTATTTGATACTTATTTTAATTGCAATTCCGGGGTAATCTTGCTCATTACCTGTGACATTCCGCCTTCGAGTTTTCGGTCTGAAGAGGGCGTGGCGTAACGAGCAAACGTAGACATTCTTTCGAGCATCCCAATCTGTGCTAGCTCAATTGCTCAGTGACATTGGCTTCATGTATCCTTTGCTAGGTATGACTCTATTTCTAAGGATTCGCTTGCAATGAAAATTTCCCTCGCCTCCCAAGGCTGCTGTTTCCGCCGTCATTTTCCGCAAAATGTTCTCAAACAAGATGTTGTCTGCAAATAAATATACTTGCGCTTGGCTATCTACGACTAAAATGCAAACTTGAATGTCAGAAAATGACAAAATGGAAAATGAGTAGTTGTATTTTTGTTTGCTTTACATATTTCACCCTCTGGGAAGACGTCGAGGTGTTTCGTTTCTTTTGTCGTCAGTCCGTCACTATTAGCATTGATAGCCAGGGCTGTGAGTACAGGAGACGAACCTGAATGTCCATCGTCTCAACGAGTGTCCCCAGATGGGAATGCCTTTCTGAAAACGCGAGCTATGAAGAGGTGCGTGCCCTGCCGTGGCCTAACATGTGGAGTTCTCTTTGAGTATCATTCACTCATATCCACCCCAAGTTCGTTTACTGAGCCTCACATATAGGAGATATGGATTGTAGTTAAATGACGCGTCTGTACAGCAGGACGTGGTGTGGCGAAGTTACCGTTTACCCCACCTCAGTGAACACCAATTGTGCGCATGCCCATAGGTTACTATTAGGCATAGGCCTTGTAAACATATTAATAATACCGAGCAATTAATTGAAGTGCGTGCCGGAGTCTCTCCCGAAAACTGTCGTCATCAGGCGAGCTATTTGGGCTTTGTGGCCACTAACGCTCTGCATTGTTCATGCGGAATTGTGTAACAAAAGACCCCATTAAATTTAGATCGAGCAATACTTTATATTACTCATTCACACAAAGAAAGTACGGAACATGACAGTAATAATGATCCAATAATATAATGTACAACTAACAAGAAAATGCGCGCGAACAAATCAGAAATTCTAGTGCACGGTTTATTCCTTTTTACCATAGATTAAACTACGCGCCGCCAAAATTTTTATTCAAGCGCCGTCCCTAATGACCTTTAGTTTGCCCGGCCAACAAATACAGGGATGTCTATCACGCTGCTGCTATGTGTTCTTAGGCGTTCTTATCGGTGCGCTCTGTTGGCTGCCCGTGCGATAATGGCGGGCCCGCCACTTGCGGTTTCTTAAACTCGTGAAATATGTAGAAGATCAAGGATGGCAACGTAATTCGTGCTAAAACTCACGCAATAGAAACCCATAGAAATTCATCTGCATCTCTGCTGATACTTCAGATAAAAAAATACCTGAGACAACTGCGACCATATTAATGCAGGAGCTAGCGTAGATGGATGCACATGTGACAACGGCCGCCGGCATTTGCGACTCCTCATCGGCAAGAATTCTCTCAACCACGTAAAACTGTTTAAAACTTCGCTGTCGCATTCAGGTAATATCCCTTCTTAATGTGAGCTATTATTAAACTTTCACGCAGTGACTAACCAGAGTCGTATAGCTTTTCCCGGCCTTGGCGAAAGAGCTTATGTCGGGTGTGGTGTCCCGTGACCTACGGAAGGAGACTTGCCTTGTACGCCCGGAAATGATGCGATAGCTGCGCGTTCCCTGGGCCTAGGTAGTAAGGATGAGCTGGCTTAGCGTGCTACCTTATATGGTAAACGGAGATGCAGAAATTTGGCTAATCCCCTGGAAATTTGCGCACATGCGCACACTGTGCTGTAAGCAGCGAATAACATAACCCGCAGAAACAAGAATACCGGTAATGCGACTTAGTACAACGACCCTGCTGATACTCACTGCTCCTTAGGTAATGTCTTTGAATTCGCCGTATCAAAACTTAACAATTTTACTAGCATGGTGCATGCATTTTTTTTATTATTTTGCAAAAAAAAAACAACAGCAACATGATACCTGAATGTTTAAAATATTTAGCTCCTAAAAAAAGAACAATGTTTTATGCAGTATTGATTTGATATCAATTACAATCGGTAAGCCAATTTCCTTGGTTCCAGGCTTCGCAGTCATGATTGCATATACATTTTATTTTATTTTTCTTATTTACCCCGAAGGCGTGAATTATTAAAAAGGAAGAATGAGGAAATACTGATCAGCACGAAAGTACACATGGGAAAACAACTTCTTAGGATGGATCCTTGGGCGAGTTGGGCATTCATCATGTAGGAAATAGCGCAAAATTAAACTAACTCTCACTGAAAATAGACGCACACCGGAAAAAATTTAGTGAAACATTGTTGTGTGTATGTTTATAGAGCCGGAACTTAGTCTGCCTCAGTGGGCGTCTGGTCTCTAAGCTGTAGGTGAGCAATTTAGCCAGTACAGCACAACCACTAACCCTGAACAACACCACTTGTAGTATTTTCGACACACCTGTATGCTCATCCAGATCAGAAACAGAGCAATATAGGCAACCGAGATTTTTGCTCCATGAAAATGGCCCCAGGGAACATGTATAAACAGGCTAGAACTAGTCTTCCTCGACGAATATTCTCCAACAGCAGATAGAGAATTGCCAGTGCAACGACCACTACCTGAATCTTAACGTCACCACTGTAAACCGCGCGACCGCAGAAAATACGATGCTAACCGAATCGACCACGGAAGAAATTGAAATTAGGCCAAAATCCCAATGTTCTGCAGCTCGAGATTTCGCTTCGCGTACTCAACATGTACACTCAGCCGCAAATTCCCAATACTCATCGCGCTAACTTATGTCTGTTTTCTCCGCCCTTTACTTTGCAGCAATGAAAAGTGACGCATCTCGCTTCGTTATCTTCCATACCAATAATGTAATCTCTATCACACTATTATCATCGAATTAGATATAACAACTCTTTTCAACAAGCATAGACAGATTTCTAACACCAGTATCACTCCTTTTTCATGGTGTGTTAAAATTCTCGAGCTCTCACGTATTGGGATGGATTCTTTCTATTGCAGTGCTGGTAAGTCGGAAGTACACCCGCAGTCACGACGTAGTGCGCAGAGGTCTGACCACTTCATGCAGAAAGCACTGCATAGCCCAGACACGGAAAATTAGTATTTTTATTAAAAGAATAACAACAACACTTGAGCAACTAACTGAGAGCTTTAGTATTCACTACTGTATTTGGAGTCCGACAACTACGTAGTTCAACTCTGCCAAGTTACTGTAATAGCTTTCCTGAAAAGTAATTTAGTAACTTTCGATTAAATTTTTATTTATTAATTAATGGTTTGCTTTAATTACCTTTTTTGGTAACTTCTGCTCAAGTTACAAATTACCTTAACATTTCAGCACAAAGAAGATAAGATGTTGGAAGATCAGCTGATATTTGCAAAAGGGGTAGCAATTGGCGAGGAGAAAAAATGGTCACAAGTCCGAGCTCCCATTACTGCAAGTCCCCCCTGCAGCAACACTGCTACAGGCGCAGGGAGCGAACGAGACCTGACACAAGAAAGGCCGAAGTAACTGCGGAGCGCTATAGCGATTTCTCTGTGTCCCAATATGCTCTCCCCAACGTAGAAACTCTCGCCTCAAGGTGCACACACTACATCACCATAAAGTGCATAAGTTTAGCACTTTTCTCTGAAAACTCATCTGGTGCTCCCGTAAGTTGATAGCAACCTCGAAAAATCGCATTATAGAAATTTGACGCAAAGACTCCCCACATTTTTGCATTGCCTTTTCCTCCCAAAACTCAGAATATGAAATCTTCAAAGATTCAAAAATCGTTGGGGACTCTGTAGTAGTTCTCCAACGTTTTATTGATGGGAAGATTATATAGCCTACATTGTACTTGAAATTACTACTGTTTAGAAAAGTTGTACTTTACTTGAAATAAATTAATCTGAACGAATATGCTTGTATTTCCCGAGTGGCAATGTACATTCCGCGTGTGAAAACGCGTTCTTCGAGACGTCAGTCTGGTCATTTCAGATGAAATATTAAGCGGCTGGAACCGATGGGAACTAGGCATAAGTTGATTGTGTCAAATATTATTCAGCGAATAAAACGGGCAAAGCTGCTGCCATTTCCGTAAGGTGCACCTCTTATAGCAAATTTATGCATTGCATACCGAATAAAATATGAAAATGAAGGGTATATCATGAATGATTGGTAAAACTGCTTGTAGTGAAATATATTATTGTTAATATACATTACTTCAAGTGCATTGCACCCATACAATACTGCAAAAACACTTGAAGTGCAACCTCTCATTTACTTTGTAACTTCAAGTAATTTTTAGATTAATTTTTGCGCGACACTTTTTGTAATCAAGCAAACAGTATTTCGCTCGGACGATATCTAAACCTCAAAGTACAAATGACATTTACTACATCATCGACAAACAAACAAACTACCAAAACAATTAGGCGCGCAGAGACAGAACCAACTATTAAAACATTTCTGAAAAAGAAACAGAAGAAGCCGATTCATATTTAACTATGCTTCTTCTTGGCAGATCAAAACCTGTGAATTTTCTTTTAACATAAAAAAACATTTAAAAACAACTTCAAAAGTAACTTTCAGAAATTCACTCGAGCGTGTATTTTTCTCAATTTTCTTTTGATGAATACTGTAACAAATTACTTTGACGTCAATTACATTTTGAAGTAATTCTGCAAGCCTGGGATGCACGCATACTTCGAAATAGCACCGCCAGTAGAGAATATATCACCAATTAACGTAGACTCCAAGGCAACTAACATCATGAAATGAATCTGTCTATTACGCTTACTGAAAAAGTTGTTATAACTGAGAATCGATGTGGCTGCACATTGCTGCTTCTATTCATACAGAAAACTATAATGACTGTATACTAGTAAAGAGGAAGAAGACGAAATTCAAACTGAGTATAGTGGCGCGACGGCAGTGACCTTTTGTTCGATGATATATCTTCGAAGTAGTAGTTGAATTTCATTAACATTATTTCTAATGAAACAAGTACAGTGAGAACTAGGTAAACGGATACGCTATCTGGAAGATCACGAGACGAGATCAGGCAACGAGTGGTGCAGTGAAAGTGAGTGAGTAAACAGTTTATCGCTGTAGTACGAAATTCGAACGTATGTGATCAACACGCAAGGAGATTTGCTCAAAAGGCGGTGAAATGAGCACTCTCACACATATGTCTTGTCGTAATACATTTATGATTATTAAAACATTCAATTTTTCTTTACCCATTTTATTTGATCAGGCATCAGCTTGTAGATATGGGAGCACACTGTAATGCTCTCATTATTGTCTGCTGCACCTACAGGCAGGCATATATACTCCGAATACGTTCTTTTTATGGCCTTCCCTCTTTCCTCATGAGTCTACCGATTGAAAATAATCCCAAGGAAACTAACTCAGCTAACTACAGTGAACTAGACATACCTGGCAACAACTTGGAATTGCAGTGCCTAGACATTATTAACGACAAGTCTATCCTACCCTTTGCATCAAATATGGTTCACAAATGGCATCCAAATGATAAAATTTAAATCGATGATTAGATTCACTTGGCAATATAAACACGCGGTATAAACGTTAGTTGGAGACGATGGAATACAGGTGACCAAGAAGGATGAGTATTCTGAATATGTGCAACCAGATTTCTCTCCGCCGAGTAATCACATGGCGCTACAGGGCAGACCATTCCGCCAATCCTCAAGCTAGAGACGACAGGTAGGTTTCACAGGAAATGTTACGAATGCATCGATATGGCACCCATCATATTTATTGCGTTGCTATAGACGTTTCTTCTAGATGCCTTAAATCTTGCTGCTTTAATCTGATATTCAAATTGCTAGTACGTGTTTGGAACTGGAAGCCTAGGTAAAAGTGTTTTTCCATCAGGTAACTGGAACTTCCTCTCGAAGCGCGGCTACTAGCGTCTGTTTCAGCTGTCTTGCGCGACGCCTCGCTAATCGAGCTTCGTTCTGCAAGGGATTGTTACAACATGCAAAGAGGATTGAATGCCATGACGGCCGCGCTGGAACAGTTTGGTGGCGCTAATCAATCGCAATATCGCAAGGCATAGAGAAGAACAAACAGAAAACACATTTAATAAGGTAGTAGATGCAGCTGACACAAAATTGAAAAGCAATGCA
>JAZHYW010015231.1:0-18928 GCA_037355805.1 Ixodes ricinus
AACATATTCTCAGTTTAGCGGTTCAAACCGGTTCGAACCGGTTCAAACCGGTTCGAACCGTTATGTTTCGTTCCCCGGAACTGAACCAGAGCTGAACCGAAATCCGTGAACCCGAACCGGAACCGAACCGATAAACATTTCGGTTCGACGCTTGGGCGCGCCTATGGCTATTTGAGAAAAACGCTTGAATTGCGTGTCTACTTGGCCTTTAGAACAACGAATATCATACAATTACTATTCCAATGCGACGCGCCGGAGAGCCATAAGAGCAATTTCAAAATAGGGCTGAAGCCCCGCCCCCCCAGCCTTGGGCGGCCAAAGGATCCGTCGATGACGTCACGCATTACAGCGACTCTCTTTCGCGTTTTCTCGCCGTTTCACACTACTTCTGCGAAGCAAGAGGTTTTTGGGTATTCGGGTGCCACGGGGTAAAAATACACTGAGAATTCACTTCCAGCTCATTCTCTTTCCAAGTAGGTCGCGGGTGTTCCAGCTAGTTATTCTGAATGGTTTGATGGTTGCCTAGCATTTCAAGCGCGCGAGGCTGTGGTTTCTGTGTGCCGTTCCAACAGCCATACATACTTGCACTGTCGATCAATGTTAATGTGTTCGCAACGCAGAACGTTTGTCTTCCGTATATCCATACCCAATATCTTTCTCTCGCGCATTGCCGTGAGGTACCTCGTGCTGTTTTACGATATCATTCACGCGATGTCGTGATATGTGGGCATACCGATATCCACATGTTCCTTCACGAACGCTCAATATCGTGTTACGTTTTGTCTTAGTCCGCGGTGTATGCCGACGTAATTCATGTTGGTAACTTGGTATCCGTTCTGAGATATATGCACGCGATATAATATTGTATTCTCCTTTGGGCCCGCGATTGACGACCGATATTTATATATCGTGTGGCCATACAGTATGTCCATGTCGGTTACCAATATGCACGCGATGTCGTATTCTATTCCAATAACTGCGCATTATATCGGGGTATTGTGCTCCAATATGGTGTTGTACACCAATAACTACAAGTTCTATCGGGAATTTGTACTCCGATATCGTGTTTTATACCAATAACCGCAAGTTATATCGGGATATTGTTATCCAATATCCTGTTGTGTACCAATAACCGAATACTATATCGGGATATTGTGCTCCGATATGAATTCCTATCGTGCGTATTTGGTTAATCGGATAACAATAAGCTTGTATTGGTTTCATCAACTTCATTGGAATACAATATTTCCGATAAGCCGAGTTCATATTCGACTTTTTCAATGGGGATGTGTTGAAATAAATCGTAGATTAGGTTTTCTAGGAAAACTGTTCTATACGATCCTCTGTCGGCCTTGAACACAACATCATTTTTATCGACGATCACATTGACGTCTCATTTTGAAAACTCCCATGCTCTGCAGGGCCTTGAAGGCGTAGTTTTGTTTTTGTTTATGAACACAGCGGAAAGCTGGTGATCGGTAGCTAAGTTTCCCTTTTTCTGCATTTTCTGCAGGAAGTGTCGTTTGGTGTACCAAAGCTCTGGAATGTCCCGCACGACCACGTCGTTTGCAAGAACTTGTTCGATGACTGTCTTTTCTGGGCTGCTTGCAGACAATGCACTGTCGATCAATGTTAATGTGTTCGCAACGCAGAACGTTTGTGTTCCGTGTATCCACATCCAATATCTTTCTCTCGCGTATTGCCGTATGGTAACTCAGTGCTGCTTTACGATATCATTCACGCGATGTCGTATATGCTGGGCATACCGATATCCACATGTTGCTTCACGAACGCTCAATATCGTGTTACGTTTCCTCTTAGTCCGCGGTGTATGCCGGCGTAATTCATGTTGGTAACTTGGTATCCGTTCTGAGATATATGCACGCGATATAATATTGTATTCTCCTTTGGGCCCGTGATTGACGACCGATATTTATATATCGTGTGGCCGTACAGTATGTCCATGTCGGTCACCAATATGCACGCGATGTCGTATTCTATTCCAATAACCGCGCATTATATCAGGGTATTGTGCTCCAATATGGTGTTGTATACCAATAACTGCAAGTTCTATCGGGATATTGTGCTCCGATATCGTGTTGTATACCAATAACCGCAAGTTATATCTGGAATATTGTGATCCAATATCCTGTTGTATACCAATAACCGCATACTATATCGGGATATTGTGCTCCGATATGAATTCCCATCGTGCGTATTGGGTTAATCGGATAACAATAAGCTTTTATTGGTTTCCATCAACTTCATTGGAATACAATATTTCCAATAAGCCGAGTTCATATTGGCCTTTTTCAATAGGGTGGGCACCTCCGACCAGCTTCAGGAAGCAGGAATGCCACTCTTGCGTTTCGATGAAACGGCTTTGATGAAACGGCTTCGATGAAACGGCGTTCGACGAAACGGCGTTCGACAAAACGGCGTTTCGACGAAACGGCGTTCGATGAAATGTTTGGTCCCACTTTTATGCCGATGTGACCGGCTTGCCACGATTGGCCAGGCGCTCAATATTGTTTATGTATGTATTTATTTATTTTCAGATACCTACAGTAACAGTGACGTGCCAGTCCTCTTTAAATGGATAAATTTTTGGTTTCATCAAGAGGAATATTGTGATGTCAGCCATGTTGCAACTTGACCCGAGATAGGAGTATGAAATAGAGACTTTAACGCAGAAGAGACAAAAATGAAATCCGTTTACAACTCCCTGTAACGCCGAATTAGAGCGCAGCCCTTGAGGAGGAGGAGGGAAGGGGTACAGCGGGGGTCAGTGACCTCGGGGGGGGAGCTCACGTGACCTTGCGGGTCATTTGACCTAGGGATCACGTGACCTGGGGGATACGTGACCTCGGGGGAGGGGGGGTCACGTGATCTGGGAAGGTCGAGTGACGATGACATCATCAGTGACGTCATTAGTGATGATGACGACGACGATGCGGATGCCGATGACGTCATCGGCATCCGCATCGCCATCGTCGTCATCATTGATGACGTCACCAGTGACGTCACTGATGACGTTATCGGCATCCGCATCGTCATCGTCATCATCACTGATGACGTCACTGATAACGTCATTAGTGACGATGACGATGCGGATGCCGATGACGTCATCGGCATCCGCATCGGCATCGTCACCATCACTGATGACGTCATCGGCATCCGCATCGTCATCGTCATCATCACTGATGACGTCATCGTCGCGTGACCCCCTCCCCAGGTCACGTGACACCCGCCCCCCCCCCCCCCCCGTGGTCCTCCCGAAGCGAACTCCGAGGTCCTCCCGAAGGAACCCGAGGTCCTCCCGAGGAACCCGAGAGTCCTCCGAGGTCCTCCCGAAGGAACCCGAGGTCCTTCGGGAGGACCTCGGGTTCCTTCGGGAAAATTTACCCATAATGCACCGCGCGTTTACGCCGACGGCGACGCCGACGCCGCTCAAGCCGGAAACGGGCGCCTAAGAGCTGCGCTCTAAAAACAGGGAACAAGAGAAGTCTCAAACGCAGAAAAAAGTATTCCAGTCCCCACTTCCTTATATACATAAATCCACAAGGTCACCATCCACACAACTTGCTCTTTGCTGGTGCACAATGCACCAAGACACACATAGGAACAACCAAACCAGGACAAAGGGATGCCCTTTCAACTAACAAAAAAAAAATAACAGTCAGGTCAAACCTTCCCAACTTAAACTAACCCTCCACTGTAAAAAAAGCATGCTTTGTGGAACATTTTATATTACACCCGTGAAGAACGTTGATCCCGAACATAAACACAAAAACCAACACCCTAAAAAAAGTAGAACTAGAGAGAAACCTTTTCAACTTTACCAATGCGGAACACCAATTCAAAAAAGAATAGATACTTCTAAGTGCTATCGCGCATCGCTTTTCAAAGCATGGAAAAACACCCACACGCCGTCATACACAATTTCTTCTAAAATACTTCGGCATTGTTCACCAGCTGCAACGATGCCTGACCAATAGAGTTACCAATTGGATTTATTCGAGACAGCTTACAATACCATTCTTTTACTGTCATCCACGTCTCAATGTGTTTCTTCCGTTCCTGACCACAAAAGCAGTGCAATTATTACAATCATTTATGTGCTTCGCTATTTCCGAATCGGTTGTTTTAATCCTTACGTTTCTCTTGTGTTCTGTCAATCTATCATTAGCACACCTCGGAGTTTGGCTTATATGCAAAACCACATGCCATAGAATCACATAAACTACTCTATTCTTGCAAGGGATCGATTTCTCACGGTGAGTTCTTCTACACTCATGCACTCCCGTTTCAAAAAGGAGTTAGTCTACTCAACCTGTGTGGAACTAAAAACAGTTTCCACTCCAAACTGCTTAGCACACGCCGTCAAGTATTGCAAAATATCACCAAAATACTTGGATCACAGACGTCCGGCTTACCGACGTATTCTCCTTTCGTTTTCTTCTTGGTGTATCAATTTAAATGCATTTTGATGAACTAATCTTCATACCATGACCCCTAGTCTCTTCCATTGACGTTCCAACGACTTTGGAGATAAAATATATCCACGACTGGTCTTCTGATTAAGACTTTAACACACCTGATTTTACCGTGTTTGAATGGCAGCTCGTTTTTGAAGTGCTGGTTGGTTGTTTTTTCGCCGTACTCCCAGCACACATTTTTCTCAGTGCGAATTCGCAAATCTAAGAATTGTAATACTCCATTCTCCGGTTTCACCCCAATGGAGCGCAGTTAATGGAGCTGCTGACTTTATCGATTGCCTCGATACATATCATCCCGGAAAGTGTACTCGAAAATATCGTCCACATACCTCCTAGCAATAATGTGTCCACTTCGATACATTAATTCAACCAAACAAACAGAATCCAAAACATTCAGATATACCCCCACTAAACTGGTGCAACCAAGGACCCAATGCACAGGCCTTCCTTCTGCACTAACTTTTTCCTTCATACTCCAAAACTGTAGACTGAAGATAATAATTAAGAATGATGAGAAAACTGTCTAGCGAAATGCCTGTTTGAAATTGAAACTAAACCAGATTAGATTGTAGCGTATGTTCTTTACTCTCCTCAGCAGTCTATTTTTCTCCATGGACAAACAAATTGTTGTGCCGGAAGTTAGTCTGCCTCAGTGAACGTCCAGTGTCTCAGCTGTAGGTGAGCAATTTAGGCAGTGCGGTACAACCGCTAACCTGGAGTCTTTAACGTGCACCACGCAGTAGTGATACACGATCGCACGCCGGTACGATGCTCATCCAGATCGAAACGGGCAGGGGTGTGGAATTGAGCCCAGGATCCCTGGATTCTGCAGCGCGAGCTTTCGCTCCACCTGCTCCGAGCTAGTGTGCGCTAGCCCACTCGGCCACCGATCCCCTCCTGGGAATAATATAGGAACTTAATATCTAACGAAGGAACTGAACATTCCCTACCTTGGTTGACGTCCAAAATACTGATTAACTCGTTCAATTTATGGAGAGCGATTTATCTAAGTGAGGGTACTTTAAACCATTCTGAAGAAACTTTGAAACGAATTTCTGCCACGTACCACATTCGTTATTCACCGCACAAAAAACATTTCCGGCAATTATCCTTTAAAAAAAAAGTTAAACTTAGCGTTGATTGCGTTGGACGCAGCAGACTTTGTGCCACACTTTCCAACTCATCCACCTTAAGAACCGAACTGATCTTTGTCCTTAGTTTAGCAAAGTTTACTGTAGAGCTTAGAAATAATGTGTTACTTCCGTATGATTTTTCTTCTGGCCAGAATCAAATTATTTACAATATTTCTTATCGGCGCTACTGTTATATACAATTGAAAATAGAGAAACGAGGTTTGTGAACACATGGAGAAAAACTATTTTCCTTGTACCAAGCCACATTCTAAGATTAAAAATTTAACTTATAGAGTAACGTACAAATAAAAAAGAAGGTGATGTATCCTGCATGCCAAAAGATGCATAAAAGTAGACACTCCGGCTTACCCTTGCGATGGTGGTGGGCGTTGCGGTAAGCTCTTCCGAGTTCAACGTTGGAGATCCGTGTTGCATTCTAAAAGTCCACAATAACGCAGTTTAATTTCGAAGATATTATTATTTGACAATGTCTTAAAGGAAAGGAAGCTGATTAAATTGAATCATTAGTGGTGGAACTTACAAAACATTGCTTGTAGCAGTTTTGTTTAGCAAAAACATATCGGTTTTGTAGCACACATTTGAGCTTTTGGAGCAGGTGATTCCGGTTCATCACATTGTTAACAGTGTTACAAATACAATAAAAAAAAACAGAGTTGTGGAAAGTGGTATAAAAATTATTTTAACTTGGGTATGGACGATTTTCGGCGGGAAGGACAGCGACCTGGTCAGCCAACTTTTCTGCGGCGTTATCGGCGAAGCGGCCCGAACCGAACTCTTCCCTCGGCAGCGTTTCAGAGCCTAGCCCCTCGGTCTCGTCTCTGCATTTTGGTTTTGTTTTGCGGGTAGCATATTTATGCACTAGGCTGCTTTTCTACTCCCAGCATTCGAACAAAGAAATAAAACGTTTTCGCACAGCCGCGCCAGTTTGCTTTGCAGCGTAAATGGCGAGAGATACGATTTGCTTCATTGACACACAAAAACGCATTTCAACTCAAACATTTCAGGCTCTATAGCTTGATTTCTTTTTCGTCCTATGTTGTTGTGATGGGGTTGTTCTTTTAGGCATTGTTTCTATTTTTGACGCGCACACCCAAAACTTGAGGAATCTTTACATTTATAACTCCCTGTCAATAAAAAAAAGAGAACCATAAAAAAAACCGCACGGGTGCGTGAGTGCACGAAGTTGCTGGGGAAGCGTGCAATCCTGGAGGAGTGCGGAAAGTTGGGCTAGTCGCTAGTTATTCATCCTGAGTTTTAAAAACGCTCAAAAGACGTCCGTCGTGTGCGTTTTCTTACTCTTATCCTCGTATTTTGCGGGTTTTAGAAATCAGCATGAAATACTGAAGGACGTTGTTGTTTGATATGAGTGCAAGATTGGTTAATGTTGATATCAAGCACCTCCGAGCCGCCTTTGATGTGAACCTTGCTGCGGCCCCCGCGTTACATTACCGGTCCTCACTTTCTTTCCATTGTTGCTTGGTGAAAGCATCTCGTCGTTTTGCAGTCTTGAGACACAGGTTTCCACGTACTCTGCTGGGCCTGCAATGGTAAGCGTACCAAAATTCTTAGGCCGCACTTAGGGTATAAAGAGGGAGGTAAAATTGTCAAAGGACAAATACGTAATGGCATGAGCTACTTTGGCTCATCCAGATCTAGAAACGGGCGGGGTAAACAGCCGAGGGTCAGCCTGGGCGCACTCGCTCAGCGGCGAGCCGGGTACGCGCACGGCCCTCGTCACCGAGCTACGAGCGGGTAGGCTCTGGGCAGCCAGCGGGATGCCACTTTTGTAGATACGCCCTTACCAGCCATCCCTAATTCCATCCCAGGATTTACTACGCATATCCTACGTTCTTTTCATTCTTTTAAAAGTTTCATCGTTTCACATTTAGACAAAGTGACAATCAAGCGTCACGAGCTAGCCACGTTTTGCAGCTGTAACACGCCCTTTTGTGGAGCAGAGTACTACGTGTCCTCAGCCAGTGTTCATTCCCAACTTTCACGGGCATCGACAACTTGTGCCATCACTGTTCAAGTGCAGTACTAGTCAAAAGTTTCAATAAAAATATTTTTATTGACGAATGAAATAACAAGGAGCGCACTGTTATCATCCGTACTCCAGATATAGGCACACCATAGGCATTGACTTTGTCTTGGTGCAGAAAAGAGCCTAAATAAGATAGGTAGATTATTCGAAAAGTGGATGAAATTTTCGTCAAATAGTCAAGAAAATCTCAAAAGAGAGACACACTTTTCGCTCTACTATCAAACTAAGCTAATCCCGGTAAAAAAAAAAATCAGTGGAGTAGATTGTTGGGCTAGTTGGTTTTGGAACTTGGAATACATTTTAGCGCTCAAAAACAAGGACCGAAAGACAAGAATCAGACACCACAGTGTGCTACTAACAACTGATTTTATTACATGAAACGACACTTATATACCATCCGAGTCTCTGATATCGCTTCATCACTAGCCAACCCGATGCCAGGCGGTGTCATTGAGGAATGCACGTTCCTTGTCAAGTAAATCAATTAAGGCCATGCTGACACATGCTGCCCCACCCTTGTTAATCTCGTGTGATGACAGATCCTTTTCGTAAGGCTCCTTCTGGCTGTGCGGTGAAACACAGTGATCCCTTCGTTGAATGTGCGGAGGAAGTAGTGTACCAGATCCCCCTATCATGCGGAAACAAGTATATAGGTCAGACCGGCAGGTGTGTTAATGATAGGCTAAGGAACACAAACTTTAAGTAGGAAATTATCGGGACGGTCATCTGTCTGATCATTGTCAAAGCTGCAAGTGTGTGCCGTTGTTTTCCGAGTGCAAGATTTTGGCGAGGCACAAAGGAAAAAACTGTGAGGGAGATAGTCGAAGCACATGAGATTAAGAAGGGTTGGGCAGCATGTGTCAGCGTGGCCTCAATTGATTTACTTGACAAGGAACGTGCGTTCCTCAATAACGCGGCCTGGCATCGGGTTGGCTAGTGATGGGGCGATATCAGAGACTCGGATGGTATATAAGTGTTGTTTCATGTAATAAAATCAGTTGTTAGTAGCGCACTGTGGTGTCTGATTCTCGTCTTTTTGTCCTTGTTTTTGAGCGCTAAAATGTATTCTAAAAAGAAATCGCTGAATAAAACTGCCGGGACTATTAATAACGTGTAGCAGGTTCAAGTAAACTTCCTGGGCGCATTTTTGCGACAACCCCCATGAGCGGTACCTAGGAACGCTGTGCCCAGCGCTAATTAACATGTTCTGCATGGCTTGGGACGTCTGCGAGTGTGGCACAGTCAAGATCCGTACCGTACTCGCGCGCTGTGGTGCCGGGTTCGAATTCGGTCCCTGTGCTCGCTTACTTTTTCTATAGGTCTCCAATAACGCAAATAACATAAAACCTTAAACATATATGCAGGTTTCTTTGTGTTTTTTTTCTGAGAGAGGCATATTTAGGAACCGAACCTAAGGTAATATTTGCTGAAATTTTGACTATATCGGTCGGTGCAGCGATCTGAAATTTTATTAAACTGAAATCGGTGATAGTATGCGAGAAAAACCACTGCATATGTGGCCGTTTTACATGGCTCAAAGTTACACTGATAAGCAAACAGTCCCGCTTTTCTCCGTTTCGCTTCACACAGATTTGGCTTGTTCAGAAAAAGAAAAAAAAATCTTCCTTTGTGTCGGCAGTTGCTGTCTATAGGAACCTTTTCGTGTACTCTCTCGTCTCCAGCCATCTTATAGGCGTATCCGGTATGGGCGACAAAAAAATAATAGAACGTTTCAACCTGCAAATAGTTAAAAAATAGAGGGGAGGCGAAACGAAAATATAGGACGGTTTACACTTATTTCGTAAATGTCTTCTATTGGAGCGGTGCGGCGGCAAAAACAATGTTTTCGCCCATACTGGAAGTGACGACAATTCAAGATGGCGGCGCCCTCTGTAAAAAAGGTCCATACGTGAGAAGATCTTTTGTTTTGTTTTTGTTGCATGAAGACAATTTTTGTCCCGTTTTCCTGCACGTTTCATACATACTAAGTGTACTCTGGCTACTGTCGGTTTTCAGTCTTTCGCCTGATGCACATGCTCAAAATGGTCTACTTTCGTTGAGTTTTATCGTTGCTTGAGTTACACGCACAAAGGTACGCAATAACCTGAAACAACGAATGCAGCGACTGATGCGCGAGTAGTGATCAAACTGCATGCTTTTGCGGTTGAAGTCATAGGATGTCGTGATCAGGTAGGAGCTGTAAAAGCGGGTGCTCAATAATACCCACTCATGAGGACTCTGAGTACAGCTCTCCATCTCTTTTATGGTGAATTCGGGTGGTCGCCTCTCTCCTCTGACCTTGATTCAGCAGAGCGCCCCCTGCTCGCCGCCAGAGCTACTCGGGATCGGTAGCAAAATAATTTGATGGCCTAGTTGGTTGAACATAGTACGCCCAATTAGCGCGACAGGGGACGAACACAGGTAAGAAAGAGAAGACAGGACAGAGCGCTACTTACAACTGACGTTTTATGAGAGGAAAGAGGAAGACAAAGATACAATTAAGACTAAAATCACGAAAATAGGAAAAGAAAGAGAAAAAGAAAAGCGTAGCAGTAAGAAATAACGAGAGAGAAAGTATTTACAAAAGTTGACATAATTATCTAAAGTTTTAAGTGACAGGGTGGTGGGAAATAAAAAGTAAATTAAGGCAGAGGAAAGGAAAAGAAAGGAAAATGAAGAAGACAATATCAGAATAAACTACTGAGAAAGAAGAAGAAGTGCTGAAGAAGTAATTACCGTTCTTTTTTCTGTCCTCACGTTTTTGAGTATTTCAAGCTTTGAATACATTTGGATACGCTCGGACATAAGGAGAAGAGACCCGAAAGCACCAGTCCCGGCCAGGGACAACCGGTTGCAGCTCCTCACGGCAGGGTCCCTTCGGGGAACCCGAAATACGACATGACCTCTCAACCCTGTACTTCTGCACTGGCATCAGCGACCGGATCTTCATGTTATTCACAGACATCTCCAAACGAAGACCACACGTACGTCACTCAAGACACCCCACCCGCCCGCTCTGCCCTCGGTAAACGACGCGGCGGTGAAGGCGACAATTCTGCTTTAACGCCTGCCAAACAACTGGCAGCGGAGAGCGACTCAATGGACCAAGAGCTCATCGAGGGCGATCTTGAGGGGTTCGTTCTCGTTGAGCATCGCCGTCAGAGAACAACTGGCATCCCTGTCCTATTTGTGCCTGCCAATGAAGGACATCGTTTGCAACATCAAAATCCATTGACCTTGAGCGCCGAAGTAAACGCGGAGGCGGCGGCTGCCATAATAAGACATCGTTTCACTGCCAGAGGCGGACTTCTAGTAGAAGTCGCTGAAACCGCCACAGTGGACCGCCTTTTGAAGGTTCGCTGCCTCGGCGGAGTTCCCGTTCAAGCCACGGTGCCCAGAACATACCTACAGAACTGTGGTATAATCAGAGGCGTACCCCTTTGGCACACAGACGCCGAGCTGGCCACGTTCCTGCAGCAAGACGGGGTCATTGCAGCCCGTCGACTCTACCGACGCCGAGGAAAACCTGGGGAAGCTGCCAAACCAACAGACAAGGCAGTCTTAACTTTCCGCCCCAACACAGAACGCCCATGCAGAATAAGCCTCGGATTCACCAAACACGAGGTCAGCGAGTATATCGAAGCGCCGACCAGGTGCTTCAAGTGTCAAGTGCTTGGCCATGTTGCAAAATATTGCAAAGGAGACGCCAAGTGCAAGAAGTGTGCTCAACCACACTTAACGAGGGACTGCCCGGGAGAAACGGCTGTCAAGTGTGCAAACTGCGGTGGTGACCACCCTGCAGACTATGTAAATTGCAAGGTGCGCCTGAGAGCCCTAGCCAGAACAAAGCAGTTTGTTCATGGACCAAAGCGTACTTCGCCGTCGAACGAAAACGCAATCCCAAAAAGCGCTACTTTTAGTGCAACGGACACTGCAGATGCCCAAGAAACGCCTAGCGTAGCCGAACAAGGTGCGAAGCCTAAGGGGTCGCCACAGAAGACCAAGAAGACTCGGGCATCTACAACAATCCCACCAACGCCAAACCAAGGACCTCCTCGCAAGCCCGCTACCTCTTCAGAGGAGCTCAAAGCTACCGACGTATCTTCCCGCACGGCCAACAGGCGCACATACAGCGACGTTGTCTCAGCTGATAAGCGTCCCCAGCAACCTGCACCTTCCGTATTCAGCTCCATGACAATTGGCGATATCATCTGCCTTGTCTTCTCTGCCCTACGAAGTTTCACGGCACAACTACCATCATGCGCCTTCAAAAGCATTCTGCAAGGAATCCTAGTATTTGAACCGGCAGTTATCGCGATGGCAGGAAATTCGCATCAGAATAATGGTTGACGTTTCGTCATTCCAAGAGAGAGTTAAAAATGCGACCGTTTTTCAGTGGAACGCGAGAGGACTTCGTCATCGGCTTTCCGACTTCCGACAGCGTATGTTCAAATATCACTTTCCTATCTTAGCTATTAGCGAATCACGCGTAGCATCCGACTTTCGACTTTCGGGATATGAAATATTTCAGTCGGTTCGTCCTAATGGCATTAGTAGAGTTTTTCTTGCGCTTCGGAAAGACCTAACCTATGTGTCACATGATATCGCCTCTCATCCGGACAATGAGTATGTGAGTGTCACAGTTCGAAAGGGAAAACTTACATTCACCGTTATTGCTGTATACATAGCTCCGGCCTGCGGCTTCGATATTTCGAGATTAGATACTATTATTCGACAATGCAAATCACACATTTTGTTGGTAGGTGATTTCAATGCCCATAATGTGGCGTGGGGCAGTGTAAGGACGACGCGACGGGGACGAGAGCTACTCGATCTGGCGGACTCTCACGACCTATGTCTCCTGAATGATGGTTCACCTACGTTCATTCGAGGTAGTCGCTGCAGTAGTTGCTTAGATGTTGCGTTCATGTCGCGCGAGCTCCTGTCCCAAAACTCCTGGCTTGTTGATATAGAGACTCATGGCAGTGACCATATGCCTACCTACATAACGGTCAGAGGGTTCCAAGCAAATTATTATAATCATGTTCTCACTTCATATATAGATTGGCCATGTTTTCGAGACAATGTGGAACTGCGCCTGCAAGAAACAAGCACCTACGAGAAGTTTGTCTCAACGATAGAGCTATCAGCGACGGAAGCGACCAGGACTGTCCGTCTCCCAGCCTCGCGCACCGTTGTGGATGCGGAATACGAAAAACTTCGAGCGATTCGTCGACGGGCAGAGCGTCGCGCTCGACGAACCAAATTAGCTGCTGACGTACGAGTAGACAGGCGCACTCAAAAACATGTCCGCCGTCACTTGGATAAACTAGGTCGGAAGAAGTGGAGAAGAACATGTGCTTCCTCCTTTGATCCCCGTGTTCCCCTTTCAAAAATATGGCACGTTGCTCGCGGACTAAGATCCCAACCGCAACAAAAAACGCCCTTTCTTGCGTTATCGCTCCACACAGGGCGCTCGCCACGTGACATCGCTGAAGAGTTTTGCGCTTCACTCGTTCTGCCAGCCTTAAACGACGATGTTCCACTGCATTTAAGCGCTGAAAATGTTCACTATACTCCTTTTTCAGCTGCCATGAATGCCATCTTCAGTGCGCCAGAACTAGATGAAGTTTTAGCCTCCCTTGATCACTCTTCTTCTCCTGGTCCAGATAAAATCACTTACGGTACACTTGCCCACCTAGGACCAGCAGCTCGCCAGCTACTGCTTCAGATATTTAATGACTCATGGACAAACTGTCATGTTCCACAAGCGTGGAAAATTGCGAACATCGTTCCTGTACTCAAAGCGGGTAAGTCTCCTCTTGATTTGAAGTCTTACCGACCAATTTCTTTAACTAGCTGTGTCGGCAAATGCATGGAGCGGTTAATTCTGTCACGGTTGGAGTGGTTCCTCGAATCAAGCTCAGCATATCCAGCTACAATGACGGGGTTCAGACAAGGCCGTAGCTCGATTGACAACGTCATCGATCTTGTAGCCCATGTTGAAGACCAGAAGCTTCGTGGAAAGTTTACTATAGCAGTGTTTCTCGATGTACGTGGAGCTTTTGATAATATCCGACATTCAGCCGTTTTACAAGGACTCAAATCAGTTGGCATTAGTGGGCGACTGTTTGACTGGGTTGCTGACTACCTCCATAATCGAACAATCTACATGCACACCAAAGAAGGCGACACCTCCTATCATGTTTTAACAAAGGGCGTACCCCAAGGGGGCGTTCTTAGTCCGGTTCTTTTTAACATCGCACTTATCGGGCTTACGAAGTCTGTACCAGACTCCGTGCACCTTACACTTTATGCCGACGACATCTGCCTCTGGGCAACTGCTGCCTCTCTTAAGCAGGTACATGCTCGACTACAGAAGGCACTTTTTCAAGTATCCCAATTCCTGTACGATCGGGGGCTTGAGATTGCTCCAACAAAATCAGCAGCTGTAGCTTTCACGAGGATGAAAATGAGCCGTTACCCTCTTTCCCTCCATGGTACAGATATTCCTTACACTCCAAATCATCTTTTTCTCGGAATTTATATAGACAAGGGCCTAACATGGAATCCGCAACTGAAACATCTTAAGACGAAGCTTTCTGCATTTATTAGTTTAGGGAGGTTTATAAGCGGCACAACCTGGGGGACATCCGTAGCTGGACTTCTGCGTTTATATAACAGCTTATTCGTTGGCGTTCTCCGCTACAGCTTGCCGGTTATGCATGGTTTAAGTCCGACAAACCTGAAAAAGCTTGAATCTCTTCAAGCACAGGCGCTCAGAGTATGCCTTGGGGTACCTCGTTCAACCTCGACCATTGATACAATAGCTGAAACTCACTGCCTACCTATCAGAGCCATTCGCGTTCAGGAGACTCTACGAAATCACATAAGGCACCTTACACGGCATGACTCGCACCACCTGGCGGACATACCGGAGAGGTGTTTCTACAGCCGCATTGCACAGGCCATTATTGATCACAGAGAGAACATTCCAGATGCATATCAGGACTCTCTCATCCTCCCTACGCCTCCTTGGTTGTTGCCCCCTCTTGTGCTCCACACAGACATCCCAGGAATAATTAAAAAATCAGCGCTCTCTCCAGTTGTTCTTCGTCAGCTTTCTTTGTCTGTTTTATATACGCGGCACTCTTCCTCCTGCCATTTGTACACAGATGCATCGACTACACGTGAAGGATCATCGATCGGATTGGCGTCCCCGGCGCTCTGTCTGAGCGCGGGCCACAAGTTGTCTCACAGAATGTGCTCTACTGCGGCAGAGTTGGTAGCCATTCGTGAGGCGCTTTGTTACATGTTAGATATGTCTCCTCGCACTTGGACAGTTATTACGGACTCTAAGTCAGCCCTCCAATCGCTGCAGTCTCCACGTAGAAACAGTCCAAACAGGCAATTAGTTCTACAAATTCTGAAAGTTCATGCAGATGCTAACCTTTTAGGACATTCAATTTCTTTCCAATGGATACCTAGCCACTGTGGCCTACAAGGAAATGAAATGGCTGATGCTATGGCTGCACGTGGCCATGACCTCGTTCAGCAAGTTATGGCTCCATTTACAAGATCAGACATTCGTGCAGCTGTGACACTCCTGGGGAGGTCTACTGCAGCACGTCATTGGAAAGCGGTCGCCCACCAGAGCTCGTCCTTAAAAATAATTGACCCAAATTTAACGTTCCAAGTTCCACGCGGTCTCAAGAGGCGACGGGAGGCAGTTCTTCATAGAATGCGCCTAAAAGTGTCTTACACAAACTACTACCTTCATCTCATCGGAAAGCTCGGATCACCCAACTGTCCCCTATGCGGAACCATTGAAGACATCAAACACATACTACTTGAATGCCCTAAGTATACTGATAATCGGCACCAGCTCTACAAAGACATTCATCAGATAGCTGGATCAGCCCTCACTCTTCAACATCTTCTCGGACCATGGGATGACGAAAGCTACGCCGCAAAGTCAACGAATGCCCTTCTAAAGTTCCTGTCAGCAACAGGCCTCGACAAAAGACTCTGACCTGAGGTCGTAGAAGTTGCCCGTCTTTTTTTTTAATTTATGTACTGCGCGTGCGTGTGAGTGTGTGTGTGGGCCTGAGATGGAACGCCTTCTTTTCATACTTATCTCTTTTATTCCCTAACTCCCCTCCCCACTCAGAGTAGCCAGTCAGGAGATCAACTCCAGGCTAACATCTCTGACTATCCTTTCTCTACATCAAATAAAAACAAAACTACTAAATATTCAAAGAAAAGAATAGAAAGGAAAGGAAGAGAAAGATTAAAACAAAAAGAACAGATCTGAAGCGCTTCGCACAAAAGCAAAAAAGGAAAGAAAAAGAAAAGAAAAAAAAATGCCTATAAAAAATGCAAGTAGCGAAGTTCTTTCGCTGACAAGTTTGCCGATGGAGCACTGACGCACACACCACTCCGTTGGCTATAACTTGGGCTTCCATTATTTCTCGTGTTCTTTGTCAACGGATCGTCGCAGGATCAATGTTCGATCAAACAATGGTGACACCCACAATCCCTTGCATATACGGCTAAATGCCCCGACGGTGCAGACTTGAGAAAGAGAGCATGCTCTTTCTCTCAAATCTGCACCGCCGGGGCATTTAGCCGTACATGCAAAAGATTGTGGGTGTCATCCGTTGTTTGATCGAACATTGATCCTGCGACGATCCGTTGACAAAAGAACACGAGAAATAATGGAAGCCCAAGTTATAGCCACCGGAGGGGATGTGTGCGTCAGTGCTCCATCGGTAAACTTGTCAGCGAAAGAACTTCACTACTTGCAATTTTTATAGGCATTTTTTTTCTTTTTTTCTTTTCTCTCTTTTCTTTTTTTTTGCTTTTGCGCGAAACGCTTCAGATCTGTTGTTTTGTTTTGTTTTAATCTTTCTCTTCCTTTCCTTTCTATTCTTTTCTTTGAATATTGAGTAGTTTTTTTCTGATTTTGTCTTCTTCATTTTCCTCTCTTTCCTTTCCTCTGCCTTAATTTACTTTTTATTTCCCACCACCCTGTCACTTAAAACTTTAGATTTTTTGTAAATACTTTCTCTCTGGTTATTCTTACTGCTATTCTTTTCTTTTTTTCTTTTTCTTTTCCTATTTTTGTGATTTTAGTCTTAATTGTATCTTTGTCTTCCTCTTTCCTCTCATAAAACGTCAGTTGTAAGTAGCGCTGTCCTGTCTTCTCTTTCTTTCCTTTGTTCGTCCCCTGTCGCGCTAATTGGGCGTACTACTCGGGATCCTCTTCAGCCGATCACAACTGCTGGCTTCAGAGCGCTCCGAGATTCTCAGACCCGTAATGGAAGTAAAACTTGTTAATCTTAATAATGCATAAAAAAAAAGATTTAACAGAGTACGGCGGACGATTGAGCAAAATTTACGCTCGCAACGTGATGGAGTAACGGTTGTGACGTAAATTGTTTTACGCAACAGCACGTAAAAAAAAAAAGAAAGCAACAGTATGCGAATTGATCTTTGCCGAACAGAGGCTCTAAGCTGGACACTCGGCGAAAACGTCGGCGAGAAATCTGGGGGCCGTGATTGGCCAACGCCGCACTTGACCTTGGCGCCGGCCAATCATAGCCGCCGAATTTCTCGCCAACGTTTTCGCCAAGTGTCCAGATTAGGGCCCCAGGACGAAAGCCAATGCTTGGAAAGAGTTGTCAACTCATCGCGTTTTTGGATAGTGTACGCACTGTGATAGCGGTCATGCATACGGCAGAGCAGGCAAATATAAAATGGGTAATAAACCTCATTTTGCTCACGGCGAAATATCGTGCAAGCAGGATGTAGCCCATATCGCCATGTGACACAAATGACTGTGCATTAGATTCGGCTTTCCGTTTATTTTACAACACAAACCTTTGAACGCACTTTTACCAAACCTGGAAATTTCTTGAAGCGACCACGAAACCCGGTAAAACAACAGCGAGCTCTGCGAGCTGTTTCTTTGTCGGTTAGGCTTAGCGGAATCACCGCCGCGAGATTTATGATCGCGTAAAAGCACTGGGAATACTTCACACGTCGACTTTTCCTGTTACGGTCACAAACAAATGTCGTCCCGTCCATGGTAATTCTCGCACCGTGGAATGCACAAGCACTTTGTAGAACCAGATATCAATCGCCGTCTCGCCGGACCCCGCACACCACCACAGACCACTGCCGGCCATCGTCGACAAAACCACGTGATCCCCGTCCAAGTACCACGTGACGCCTGCGCCGCTCCGCACTCCGACGGCTACAGACGGAGTGCTAGAGAGCGCTCTGAGAGGGAGAGGCGCCCTCGGAATGAACCAACCGAACAGGCCGCAGCACTCTCTTTCAACCACCCGATTTCGCGCGCTCTGGAAAGAGCGCTCGAGAGCGCGCAGAAAGAACCACGCGAGTTTGCCATTAAAGCGCAGCTCTTGGGCGCCCGTTTCAGGGTTTCGCTTCGTCGTCGTCGGCGTCGGCGTTACTTCCCCGTTAAATTTAGCGGGAAACTGAATTGGTGTTGAGGTCACGTGACATTAATTTTCCCGCTACATTTAGTGGCGAAAGTGACGTCACATGACTTTGTGTCACGTCACCCATGAACAAATTTAGTTTCTAAGCTAGAGTTAGTGGGGAAATCGACGCCACGTGACCTCACCACCAATTCAGTTTCCTCTTTAAATCTAGCGGGGAAAACGACGTCCCATGACTTCGTGTCACGTCACCGATGAAGAAATTCAGTTTCTCCGCTAGACTTAGCGGGAAAACTGACGTCGCGTGACCTCACCACCAATTCAGTTTCCCCGCTAAATTTAGCGGCGAAAGTGAATTAAAATGACCTCGTGTCACGTCAGCCATTACAAATTCAGTTTCTCCGCTAGATTTAGCGGGAAAACTGACGTCACGTGACCTCAACCCCACTCTGAATTGTATGGAGGAGGGGCCTACCATCTCCTCCGTACCCTCCACTCGCCTCCTCGAGAGCTGCGCTGTAATTTCGCGTTACAGAGATTTGTAAACGTCTTTCATTTTAGAGGGCAGCTCTCAGGCGCCGTTTCCGAGTTTCGCGGCGTCGGCGTCGCCGTCAGCGTAACCGGCCCGCTAAATTTAGTGGTCAAATTCAGTTTCTGCGCTAGATTTAGCGGACGAATTCAGTTTCCCCGCTAGATTTAGCGGTAAAAGTGATGTCACGTGTCCTCCACACCAGTTCAACTGCCCGCTATGTGACCACAGCACCC